>JAPYYZ010003829.1:0-11211 GCA_030522705.1 Eretmocerus eremicus
AAACAATGGTTGGTAGCTATTGCATTAGACTAAGAATATTCCAATGTTAATCATTGCATTTGAAAGATAATAAGGAAAGCTTGAAAATGAGTCGAGCTACGTCAAATTTGGATGCTTCTCTCTCTCTCTAGTTTTGGTAATTTGAAGAAGAAGAATGCTCTTTCCTTTGACATCCGGCTTAAATTTTTACCTGTAATTGGTGTTTTCGACGTCTTTCGTAAAATTGTAATTACTCGACTTCTACACATCGAATTGAGACGTATTTTGGTGCATTTTTGAGCAAAAGTTACACTCTTTTGAATAACGTATCGGTATTAGCGATTTAGAAAGTCTGGCATAAGCAGAAATGTAGAGGTAGGAAAGTGGACCAAAGTAGCCCCTTTTCACGGGGCTACTTTGGCCACCCTATTTTTCGCTTCTGTGCTGGACACGACCCGACATTTCATATCTTTTATGGCGTGAATTTCTTCTCCAACGACATGCAGACTGTACTTTTTGGGAACATTGCAAGACTTTTCAGTGACATTTACATTAGCACCCGACGAAGGTACAGTGTGTTGAAGTCGTTGAGTGGACCAAAGTAGCCCCGGTCTACAATACTGAAAATACTAAGATCATGGAACGGCTGCTTCATGGGAAAAATACTCAGAAAAATGCGCAAAATTAAGCTAGAATTTCATCTTTAGTTGAGATAGAATCGTGATCGTTTACTGGCGTTTGAAAATTTTCAAAAAATGAGATATAAATTTGAAAAACTAAATCTCGGGATTACGTTTATTGCCATGTTTTCATTTGTCACTTTTTTGTCTTTCGCCAATTTTAGGTTGAAATTCGACAGTTAAGGCGGAATTAACCATAACTTTTCTAAACTGCAGCTCAAAAATACTATAGCAGTTGAACTTTGTGGCTTCCGATATCAGTTTTCCGGGATAAAATAGAACTAATCCTGCAATCTCAGCTGAATCCGTAACCAGCACGTTGAATACTCTACTCATCTTGTAATCTTGAACCAGTCGACCCGTTGTCTTCTTTAAAGATTTGTGAATATTCAGCATCCAAGTCATTAATACCTCATGCGATTCTACTTATTACGAAATTCTAACTAGATTCTCGCCTTACTGGAAGGAATTCCTAAAGCACATAATGAAATAATTTTCATGCCAGAATAAAGAAGCACAGTAATAGTCCCGCCGCACATTCAACAAATTTTCGTGCCGAATAGATCGTAGAAAAGCTCCTAAACGCCAAAAAGCTTATCCCAAATATGAACAGTAATTCCCGAAGAACAACAAAAAATTTCTTGAATATAAAACTTCCCGATCTTTCTCCGACTACGTCCAATTTCCAATAGGTCCTTGATTCCTTGAAGCTTTTTACTCCGATGCCCCGGAAGCGCGTCAAAGTTTTGCATAAATGGCGTAAAAAACTGACAACGGGGTCATTCTCCTCGCCCTTTTTTTACGAGAGAACTGATTTTCATTTAAATAAAACGTGCTTTGACATCGAATTGGGAATCATACAGCGACTCTTCGAGTTTTCCTATCATTGATTTACGTGTAACTGTAGCCGTTGTCACTTACCTGGTCTTCCCGCGTCTCTAAATCTAACCCAATTGAACATATCTGAACGTATCTTGGCTCGTTTTGAAGCTTATTACAAGAGCTTGAAAACAAACCAAAGCACGTTTTAATTTTTATGTGGAAGGGCTACGCTATTCTATTTCGGCCGGATAGAGATTTCAATTTTTGAAAATGCAAAGTTACTGGTTACAACAAATTGAGGTTTTTTGAGCTCCTAATTCCGACGTCTCTGGGTAATTCTTCGCGTTTCTGAGCTCATTTTGATGCTTGTCACAGGGACCTTGGAATGAGTTTAGGTACGTGAAGAAATATTGACATGTGCCCGAGTGAGGGTCTCAAGAAGTCTCGACTTGTCACAACGAGCAAATCTGTATTTTCAACAAATTATTTCTCTGTCTCATAAAAATAGAGCAGATCAACTCCTTCTCATTGAAATCTCATGTGTTTGGGCTAGTTGGAAAGCTCTTGAAATAAGCGTGAAAATATGCTAAGACGAGGCCGGGAAGATATTGAAATGCGTCGCAGTTAGAAGCTCGACGAGCCGTAATTTGCTATTAGGAGACAAATTTTTATTCTTGAAACATCCAGTCCTTACCTCGTGAAAATGGAGTGGACCAGCTCCTGCTTATTGGAATGCAACGGTCTTTATTTGATTTCAAATTAATCTGCTGTGCAGACATTAAAAAAAATTTTTTAATTTGAAAAAAGAAAGCGTAGAGAAAACTTTTTTCCATATCTTTCATCTATCATGAAAAATCTTCCATCAGAATCCTTCGATCCGACCTCGAATCCGAGGAGCTTCGAAAGGTTCATTGAAACGACTTGTGTCTCCAGCAGATTTGCTACGTATACATTAGCTCACCAGGGCCGAGAGGTAATGTACAATTATCAAAAATGTTTAAGTTGAGCAGAGTTATAGGTGCGAGAACCCCAGGTGAGTTACGCGTAAAATTACATGTAAATCAATGAGAAAACTCCACATATCGCTGTATGATTCCCGTTCCAATGTTAAAGCCGGTTCAATCCCCATGAAAAGTCATTCTTCAGTAACAAAATGCGAGGAAAAAGATCCTGTTGTTAGATTCTTACGTCATTAATGCAAAACTTTGACGCGCTTCAGGAGCACCGTGCTGGTAAACACCCGCTCTCGCCCGCATGTTTGGGTTCTTACAACAGATAGACAAACAGTTCGCTCATTTTCTTGAAGTTAGGTTTGTCTCAAATTCTATACATTTTACCCTCGCCTGCAAACTTTTCATTTTGGACATGACTCCAGAAGTTTGCACATTTCACAGCACTAGCATCAAATGAAAACTCGCAAGTTCTAACTATATTACACTTGGAGTTTTAAAAATCTTGAGTCCCCTTCGCAGTTATTGATATGTGGCAACTTAAGGAAATAATGCAACACTCAAAATTCATCTTGAAAAGTAGAGACTTGTAGATTAATTAGCCAATCTTATTTTTACAGGTCCCATTCCTGGAGCATAAGCAATTAAAACTGAAACCATTGAGGAATTTAAAAAACCTTTATTTAGCATTATTAATCCATTTCTTCTCTTTAAAATTATTTTATCCTCATTCGTCCTTTCCTTCTACAGCAAAACATTATCAAGCGTCCAAAAAGAAATATCCTTCATCACTCATGATATAATAATGAGATATTGGAAAAAATTGTTGTTTCTCAACCGACGTACATCAACATATACAAATGCGAATGTCAAATCGCCAAAAACTATGTAAATATCTAGTCAAATGAAAAATTCGGTTGATTACAAAATCATAACAGACAAAAACGCTGTTTCACATGATTGATACATGATACAGATTCCACAAAATTAATCCAAAACACCATTTCGATTAAAGCCATACATAATCTGTGCCTACTTCAACCGATCACATTTCGACCCTCTCACACCAAGTCTCTGTGTATAGACGAATCATAGAGTGAGCGAAAGGGAAAAGTTTGAGCTATGGCAGTTAGTTCATGCTCGAGAATTTACATTATCAACTGATTAAGAGACAGTTGTGACAACTTCACAAGACTATGCGGCGAACATTAAAATTCTCATTGTTATAAAAAATTATAGTACAGTTTGAAATAGGTGCATTTCAAGTCTAAGCGTGAGAGATGTGGGGGTGTATCGAATGTCAAATGTACTTGTACCTACTTCTAGATACAATAATGTAGATGAGGTGTTAATACAATCTTACAAATCGTATTTGCCTTCAGTTTGACAAAAGTTTGAAGTGGAACTACTCAATCAACGAAATGATTCTTCAGATACTTCATCATACCAAAGGTCCTGAAACGCTTCACGCCCATCACTTTCATAAGATCGTCGTCGCAGATAGCATATTGCTTATTCTTGGGGTCCTAAAAATTTCAAAATCCAAATTCAAGGCCAACTCAGTTTTTCACAAAAATTCACTAGTACAAGAACTTCTTTCTCAACTTACGTATAGGTTTCTCTCCTTGATAATACCCCAGACTTTCTTGACGACTTCGTGTCGAGCCATTTGTTTAGCACCCACAACAGCAGCAAGATCCGCAGACAGTGTGATGGCACGTGTGTAGCCACTGCCTTTACCGCCACCACCACCCTTCTTAGCTCCACCACTTGGTTTCTTTGCTGTCTTGCCCCAGTCGGAATCTGAGTCGCTGTCGCCACCCTTGCCTTTCTTTCCTTTTTTAGCAGCTTTTCCTGCAATTTTTAGAGAAACAGTTCAAGGAGAATATACAGTTTATAGATGAGCGATATACTCACAATAAACTAACAGTCAAGAAAAACAAAATATTAGGAGATATCTTTCGTTGAAAAGACTATATCAACAAGACGAATGGTGTAATATCTCCCATTCAAATTTTTTGTAACAATTTCGACTAGTATACAGTTATAAAAGTCTTTAAAATCAAGTGTGAATTTCGAAAAAAATTTCCAACAAATTTCGTTATCAGAAATGTTAAACCCTTGGGAAACTCAAGGCCCAAGTTAGAGCACTGGTAGATACCAAGACTCTAAAAGCAACAGATCAAAGTACTTCAATACATCTACAGGAGATACGAGAAATGTTTGGGTCTGGAACAGTTTCCACGAGATTCAACTGTGACGAAAAAACAGTCACTACAAGTTTCTACAATTTAACCACAAATGACGTCTTTGGAGTGAAAAACGGGAAACAACTATTGGAAGTCATTCCATTTGGAAAGTTACCTTTTTTGGGGGAACCTTTAGCTTTTTTGGGACTGTACTCTTCATCACTGGCATCTTCATCACTACCACTCTCTTCATCATCAGATGACCCCTTCTTACGTTTGTTCGCTGTTTTCTTAGGAGGCGCACGTTTGGCTGGTTTCTTCTCTTCTTCTTCTTCCTCCTCCTCGGAGCCTTCTTCCTCCTCTTCTTCACCATCTTCAGATTCTTCGCTAGCAGCTTTCTTCTTCTTTTTGCCATCTTTCTCCTGAACGCACTCCATGACTAATTCATCAATCTCTTTTTTCCTGGAAATATGAATGATTTCATGAAATTGAAATGATAAGTAGATTGTATTTGGAGTATGTTGAAAAAAACGGATGATATATTTTATACAATTATTCTGACTTCATCTCTAATATGTGGAAAACAGATCATCTCGGAATCAAACTTTTGTAAGAGGGGGAACGAAGTACTAATTTAGATATCATCAATAGCACACAGAATCCCTCTATTTGATCTTGGATGTGTTGAACTCGCTCATGCATCATTAAATTGATTCACTGCATGAGTACCTGCTATTCATCCTTCAAATAGTACATGCATGTATGTTTGGAGACATTGAGAATATTTACCTTTCGGATAGATCAACTTCAAGTTTCTCTTCAATTTGCTGCCTGACTTTCTTAGCCGAGGTAGTTTGCAGGTCTGCATCCTTCAAGATGGCTGAAACATGATATAAAAAATTCATTCGTCATGCAGAGACTTTGAAAAATCAATATTTGAAATATCAAGATCAATTAATAAAGAAAGTTCAAATTAGATGAGACGATGAACCAGATGTTAGAGAAGCTCCATTCTGAAAAATTCTAGAGTTTCTAATGACTTTGAAGTGAACAAGTCTTGTAGAACAAGACATTCACAGATTATGAATCTACTGTCAATGCAAGACAGAACTCTCTGAAAATAAGTACAAAATCAATGATTTTTCAAAAGATAGTTTGATCACAGAGCTCAAATTACTCAAGATTTTCAAATGAGACCAACACACTAAAAATAATGAAGGATTCACTCATGTACATTTGATGATCAAAGTGCTTTGGTGTACTAGCATTACTAGATGCAAGCTATATCTGAAGTCTTTGAAGAATGTATCCTCGACAATGGAAATATTTTGGAAAATCAAACTTAGGGCACGGTGAATACTGAAAAGTGTATTCTGATTAGCTATTTAGAGGGTGAAAGAAACTTGACCAAGCTCAAAAATTAATTTTTCAGCAAAGATGATCTAAAATTGACAGTATGATTCAGAAGCTTGAAATGATATTGTCTTTTGTCTTCTTGGATATACGGGAAAGAACATAAGCGGTCGACAGTAAAGATTTTTGGTAAAACTGATCTCAGAGTATCTCAACAGATCATATCTGACAGTTACAGACTTAGGAAAATCTATGAGTATTTTCCTATCAATCAAACTTGAGAGATCAATGATTGGAACAAGCCCAAAAAAGCAAACATGTTCCAGTGATCTTCTGGTTGAGAAAAAATCGATTTTCTAGATTGAAAAAATTCAATTTAGAGAATCGCATCCTCCTACAGTTGAATAATAGGTCCAAAGTATGAATTATGTCGTGTATGATTTCAAAATCTGAAATTCAATCAAAAGACATGACTTGTAAAGGGGTAATCATTTATTCGCAAGAAAGATGGATGGAAGAGCATTTTTATTCGTGAGAGTTGATTCGGCGCTACAAGGAATGGCGCGCGTCACCCACGCGCTCTGCTCGCATGCAGTTTGGAGCAAAACGGCCCGGCATCGCATCGCAGAATCGGAGCGACGAGCGCCGGGAGAGAGAAAGAGCGAGAAGCCGACTCGGGCAACCGAGAGAGAGGCGACGCTTTCATTCTGGGTCGTGATGCACGCGCCGGTATCGAAGAGAACGCTGCCGATAAGCTCTCGATGCGGCGTGAAGTGTGCGTTGCCGTGCTGCAAATGTACGACCGTTGCGCGTGCTGTGTTTTACATGACAAATATTATTACTATATATACGACGCTTGCGAAGCCGCCACCGCGAGAGACCGATGCCGCCTCATGGACTCGCCACTGCTCTCGCAGCTCCAAGACTCCATTGTTTTTTCGCTTCGGTTCTCGGAAACGCCGGGCTCCACGGCAAAACGTCCCGGACAAAATTCACGGGGCAAATATCAAAGTATTTTTCGATGATTTTTGCGAGGCCGACCGGCCTCTCGAAAGCTCGAAAAAGAGCTCGCAAAGTGTGCGGACAATGGCTGCGGAGTCGGGCCGCGCGGCGTGCCGACGCCACGGCCGCCAAGAGTAAACCGGCCGTTTTTGCTCGACAAGCCGCCGACTCGGGCCTGAGAAAAATCTAGCCGAGCCCGAGAAAAGCCCCGATATCGAGTCGGCGGCGCCGCCCGGGGCGTAGTTTTCGTGAAAATCCAGTTGGACTCACCGCTGATCTCCTTGCGGAGCTCGTCCTTGCTGATATCGGCCATGTCGGCTGCGCGCGCTCCGAGTTCTGGGATAGATATAGGTATAGAGTGCTAGTTGGTTAGTGGGGCTCTGCGTCGAAGAGCCGGTGCGCGAGGAGTCAGCGAGTATAGGCCGTGCGGATGGTGTGATGAGCTAGCCGCTGCGCGTTCCGCTGCCAACTGAGAAGCCGAAAGGGAAGAGAACGCCGCAACGGCACGACCGCATGCATTCGCGAGAGAGCGGCGGCCGGCAGCCGGCCGGCTTCAACCCCCTTCCCTTCGTCTCTTGCCCCATTCGCTTTCCAAGAGTCAAGCTAGCCTCACACGGTGCCGGTTCGATCCTGCTCCGATTGCGACGCAAATCTACGGAGCTTTTTCTTCAAGTCCGGAGTGATTTTACATTAAAGTTGGGAGACTAGTGCATACAGTGGGATTGTTGAAGACAAAGGGATGGCGGTTGAGTTCAAAAGTGAATTCCTAACCGTCAGTTCGGTTTGAGTTGACAGAAACAGTGCGCGGGAATCGCCGCAGAGCTTTTTACAGTGATCATCGAAGTGAACAGATCGTCGCTTTTTGGAGAGTTTGAGGTGATTTTGGAACGGAATTGTGAGTATAGTGCGTACAAGGATTGTTGAACACGAAGAGGTGACAACAGATTTCGAAAGTGAATTCCTAACCGCCAGACTGGATCGAACTGACAGAAACAGTGCGTGGGAGCCGTCACAGAACTTTTTACAGTCATCGTCGAAGTAAGTACGGTGTAAAGCTACTAAATTTCTCATTGTTCCATTTCCTTGACAAGCCTCCAAGTTGGTCAACGATAAAGAATCACTCCTCTCGAAATTTCCACGGATTGAACACCTGCGCCATCGTATCTTTTGTCCCTTGCTTTGTTCATACTGGAAAACAAAAGCTATCGCTGCTTATCTCGATCAAGCATCTCGTTTTCTCCCATCCTTTTCAGCCTCTTCACCAACAAAACTGAGATGATCACATCTATAAAGTTTGGCGGGGTGAGGGTGGGGGGGCTGCTGAACGATAAATAACGTGTCGAAAATTGACAGAAAATTATATAAGCCTGGTTTGCAACTTGCATCTTGCATTGTTCTTCTTGGGATCGGTATGAACCAAACCATCACTATTTTTAGGAGATATGGGTGGTGAACAACATGAAAATTGTTGGCATTCGTGCTTCGTGGGAAGGGTTTGAAACACTTGTATTAATCTCAGGAGTAGTATTGGGTGGGTTTCGTCGAGATTTTCGGTATTCTTCCATGAATGTCGTGTCCTTTCCAAGGGTCTATCGAGTCAAAGATTATGATATCGATGAAACGTAAGACAGGGCGGAATTACACGCACGAAAAAATCTCGACGGAACGGTAAATTGCCTTCAACGAATAGAAAACAACCGACCAATAAGAGCTCTCCGTTCGAGTCTCTTTTTTCCGCTTTGTCGAGATTTTGCCGTCCTTGTAATTCCGCCGTTAGCAATAATTTAATTCAGATTTCAGTAACAATGTATTCTTCTCAGCCTGCTTATAAACCCATTCAGAGAAATAATCCCTAAGAATCTTTCTCTATGCTTTTGTCAAACAAGGACTCGTCAGGCCGCAGGGAAGTTTTGTACCGAAAATTGTTAAAATCTCTTCTAGATACTTATAAGTATCTTCCCGCCAGCGCTGCTTCCCGCGCTCTTATGCGACACGAAGGTGTTTCAGTTCTCAGCCACGGCGTGAAGACCGAGTAGAGTTCTCGAAGGAGGCAGAGGTTGCCAATCGTTTCACAAATAACTAACAATCTTCGACTCACAAGGGAAAGACCAGGGGTCCAGATCACCTGTCTTCACCAGATTTTTTCATAGACTTGTACCACCTCAAGTATGAAGAATCTCAAGCAGGCTAAGTCCAAAATATTGTGTTCAAACAGTATAGATATACTTGCAATACTAAGGTTGTTGGCTACATCTCCGGATAGGAGGCCCTTTTGACGAAGATACTTGGGATTCTTCATATTTCCGGTGGGGCGAATTTGTAAATAAATTTTGGTGAAGATTTGGTGATCCGGACTCCTGGTCAGACTCCTGATCCTCCCCTTGTCAAGTTGAGAGACCCCGTAGTTATGTATTCTCAAACTGCGAAAAGAGTACAAAAATGTATCATCTTCTCGATAAAAAAACATACTGCATGCACTTTACGACTCGATTTTGCTTGACCCGAGCTCTTCCTTGGGAGGCTGCGCCTCGCAGTCTGCGAGTGCTAATCACAGTGTTCTATAACGTTTTATATACATGTACAAACTTCAGCACCCTGATAAATCATTAGCAAATGAGTAGTTGAATTTGATTCTATCGTAAACAACCAGCTTACTGGCTTTCTTACAAAAACACCGGTCGTGTGCGGCTTATTATTATGTGATAGTCGAAGTGATGAAGGGGCTACTCAGGGCAAACGTTCGAAAGGGTCCCAACGGTGACAACTCAGGGAATAATAAACCACATATTTGCTTGAGAACATCCCTTGGGATTTTCCGGATACATTTGAAGTGTAACCACACCAACGGTCACAAAAGTTTGAGTTCACCTCAACAAGTTATCTTTTATTTGTAAAGTTTGATATCGCAAGCAGTGTGTGTGGGCAGGATTTTTCAAAAGGCTCAGCTCATTTGGATCTCTTCTTATAGACACGAAGTAAGTTTTTGGTATCTTACAATATCGTATCAGCTTTGGGTTATGTCAAAAGGCTCGAATCTTCATATTTTCTATTTGTTTTTCATCTTTCTGAATTTTTGAAAGAAGAATTCTTCATTGCAGCTCAAAAGTATCAAAATCTGCCCTTGCAATTTATTCTCAAGTCGTTCCCGGTCCGAGATACAAATGTTCTGCTGAGAAATGATTTCGAGGATTTTTCGCAAAAAATCACCATTTTTCGAGTTTGGTGAAAAAGAGTGTCCTTTATCGATGTAGATGTCAGGAATGGGGGTGGTTATGCTCTTAAAATACGGATTTCTCCAACATCTCCATTTTAAAACAACAGTTACAGTTGGCATTGAAACCACTCAATAAACTTCGAAAATAGACTTTCTTAAGTCTCCTTCCTTGTCCCTTTCCTCACTTGTTTTTCGTATATAATTGTTTGTTCCATGTTGATCTAATGATTCTTCTGAAAAATACAGAGGGGTTAATTTGTTATCTCTAAATACCCCCTGCATCTTTGTTAGCAGACGCGGAAGGGATTTGATCTTTTTGAAAACTGGTAATGTGTATATTTCGATTTTTTGTCATAGATTCCCAAAACTAATATTGACTCGATGAGTCTTCAGAATGAATGTATTGATTTGAGGAGAGTTGGTCGTTTTATTCAGTGCTTTGGGCGAAGGTTATTCGTGCTCTCCACATTGTACCACATATGATTGAATGATCTTTGCTTTTTTATTTCAAAGTCCTCAAAAACTATATCTATATGATATCTGTGAACTCACCTGAATTACTAGGAAGAGTTGGGATAAGAGATACAATCTTGATCAGAGTGATAGACAAATTTCCAACAAATAAGATGTCCGCACTGGCAAATGAGCACTCAAGCTGGTCTGATATTGCTTTGGTGATCTTATATCTAGACTCAAAAAATTTGCAAGACAGAAATTACTGAAGTATGATCTAACGAGATGCTAACGTGTATTTCCGACGTTGGGGACTTGAATACATCAAAATCCTCGCCAAAATCACAATCACTGAGTATATCATGTAAAAAATAACGGTTCTTCTCCTTATTCCTAAAATTGATAAAGAGTGTTCAACACTACAACACATTGAAAATTATTTATGGAAATTGTGAGTATTTAGACCTTTTCTGAATGTGTCTGAAGTTCCCAACGTCGAAAATACACATTAGCAAAAATCTTGGAAAAAAAAATTAGAGGACTTGGGATTGATTGGCGTTGCTCGGGGG
>JAPYYZ010003830.1:0-11503 GCA_030522705.1 Eretmocerus eremicus
CAGCGATTCGTAATGAATTCACTAAGCCGTCTTTTAAGCTACTTCTAGAAGGATTCATATTTGAGAAAGCCCATCAGGAGAGTACTTGAGCGTTGATTGGCCTGTTGATATGACGTAATTATGTAAACTTTGACTATAAGGATATTTAAATTATGACTTCGCAATTGGAAATGTAATCTGTCATACCTCGCATTATTGTCGTTCCTCAATATTTATTTTTGTAGTATTATCATTATTAATTATTTATTTCTCTTGGTTATATATTTGTATGCATTGGAATGAATTCCTATGCGCTGTACTCGCTATGTTGAAAACCTTGTAAAATGAGACTTTTATGTGTTGACTATCGAGGACTTGCTTTATGTGTTGACTATCGAGGACTTGCAGTCCTTAGCCTGGAATAAACTATCTATCGATCTATCTAGAAAAAAAGAATAACATCATCAAATGAGGCAAAGATCGGTTAAAATCCGACGAAAATAATGGAATTATGTATCAAATCAAGTGCAAAAGATGCACGAAGGTTTACGTGGGCCAGACATACGGTTAGAAGGCTCCTCTGAGAGAGGAGCAAACGCCAACATATCCTCATGTGGTATCCGCCCCTGACGTTCCCCGCAGGCGCTGCCTCTCCTACCTGCGCACTGTGTGTGCGCGCGCCCCGCATTGCACTTCACTTGGATTTTGCTCTCACTACAAGCAACAGCCTCCAATATTCTCTCGTGTCCGACGCGGCCCTTCAGGCTTATTCTCTTATCATTTGTGACTGCACCTTTCAAGGCAATAACTAGTGTACTTGTGCTTCTTGTGTGCCCTTGAAAAATAGTGATTGCAGCTACTCCTCTCTCGTGCTTCTCCTCTGCGTTCCCTGTACACTCTGACAGGTTATCGGCCAGTATCGCAGACGAGGAGGAACCTGCCCCGCAGATTCTCCAAGAGCACAGCCAGTGCAGTAAGTACTTTCAGAGGCTATGAGAATCAGATGTGTCTGTGCCCGGAATATGCTCGCAAGTGCTCAGCTCAGTGTTTTTCGCCACGTGCTGCAGCTAATACTCAGAGGTCACAAAAAATCAGATGTGTCCGCGCGCGGAATATGCTTGCGAGAGCTCGGCTCCAGTGTCTCTCACCACGTGATGCTGCTCATAACAGCACATGAATCTCAGAGTGCGGGGAGATTTTCGTCGAGCGGCGGTGTGCCTCGACACCTCGGATGTAGGCTCCCTCGCGATCCAGTGCTGTCGGGCGGCCATCCCGCCCGCGCGACATGTGCATTGGGAGCCGGCGTCGACATGTCAGAATTCCGAAAATCAGAGGGGCGCCCACGCGGATTGTTCCCGCGCTCGCTCGCGTTGCATCATCTTCGCGCTCGGGCGGAAAACCCCACAGAATGGCGGCTAGTGCCCGCGCAACGGCACCTCTTCGTGTATGTGTAAGTGCGGTCCAAGGATCTGTTCGACCACATACCGATGTACTCAGACGTGACGCGAGCGAAACGCTATCCCGCTCGCGGGGAAAGAGACTCGGTCACCGAGACAGAGTCACCGGCGTGGTTCAGAATTACTCAGAGTACCGGAATAATCATCCCAAGGTACTTCACACCTCAGAGAACCATCGCATTTATCGGGTGTGCCTCATCTTAGAATGAATTCCTAGAAATTTGAATCTTCAGACAATCCAAAAATGCTACCGTTGCACGTAACGGTTGACATGGGAATTCGCAGCGGTGCCCGGGTTATCGAACGGCATATACTAGTATATTTTCCCCCTCATGTGCGTGTGCGATCGGCCTCTTTCCACGCCCATTGTGTGAATAGCGGTGCATTCACGCAAAAGTGGGGAGGAGCAAGTGCGCGGGAGTGGAATAGACGGGTAGCGCGGTTAGCTTTCAGCTCATAATTAGCGGTGCAATTGTGTATGCGACGAGCTACTTGGAGGATTGATTTTCTTGTACGGTTTCAAAAGATGTCAACTCCTGAAAAATCGAGGATAAGGATTCTCCCTTGTCTCCGGACTCTACACCCGGTTCCAGAGGTGCGATTCTCCAAACATCCGGGAATGGACCTCACAAACATCAGACGAATTCTAGAGGTAACAATCCTCCAGAACACAGAATGTAAACACTCTATTTAGATAATCCAGATCTGGCATTTCTTAATTTTAGCATCGCGCGTATAATGGGAATGATCTATAAGAGTTTTGACTAATTGAAATTGTTTACAAGTCAGACGGCTCAAGCACTCCCCCACTCCAACATTCACCAGGCTAAGAAGCTGCTACACCGGGAGGCGCCGATGTGTTCCTCCGCCCGGTGACAAGAGCCTGCCATTGGAGGAGACGAGATTTGTGGATGTGGAAGCCCATGCAAGGCAAAAGTACCACAAATACAGAAATTGGACTGAAGCATACAAAGAGGTCACGCAACATGCACTGGGAATTGCAGGGATTCACGTTACTCAAACGGGAAATGAGATGACTGTATCTCAGATGAGAAATTTCTTATTGCAGTACGAAGCCGAGACAAACTCAGACGGACAAAAATCGGGGGCGGCAGCAGCAGCAGCTGTCGCAAAACCGTCAAAATCAGAGTCGAACAATCAGAGTGACATCAAATGTCATCGATGTATCAAGAAGGGACACATGGTCAAAGACTGTTCCTTGGCTGAATACAATATGTGGTACTGCTACTACTGCCATGACTACGCGTACCACAAGGGCGACAATTGCTGGCATGCCCCCGAAAATACAGAAGGGTATGTACAATCCGAGCACAATTCTCAGAGTACACACAATCAGAATACCAATTGGAATAGCAGAGGGGGTGGTTCCCATAGTGATCCCCATAAGAGCTATTTCAACTCCAGAAATCAAAATATCAGAGGAAAGAGTTCTCTCAGAGGTAGAGGTGGTAGGGTAAAGGAACGCACGTCTACTACTAGTACTCCGCGTCACAAGGACCAACACCGCAACAATCTTAATGTTCGTCTAGCAGGTAACGACACCACAACACCAAATAATTTAGAGTCAAACATCACATTCATCGCCGATTCCGGTGCGACTGAACACATAATCAACAAGCAAATACACCTACCGTTGGGGGTAGGTACACCTACACAATTTCAAGAAATTTTCAGATGGGGTAATCAGAAACGCCAATCGAAGAAAATCCGCGAGTATAATGGTGAATGGTAGAGGAAATTTGTATTTAAAATCAAACACGACAAACGAAACCATTCTGTTGTCAAACGTTATCGCTGCTTTTGACATCTCACAGAATCTCATATCTCTTAGACGTTTCACCGACTTGGGCTTAGGAATTCATTTAGATGACAAAATCCTGAAGATCTCCGAAAAAGAGTCAGGCTCAGAATATCTCAGAGGCATATGTGACAAACCAAATTGGGTAATTTCATTAGATGTGGAACATGTTCAAACAGCTGAGGAGCTCAAATCTAGAGAGTACACCGCGTATTCTTGCATGGCTAGGATAGGTACCGTCGACAAGCTCCCCGAACAATCTCAGACGGACATGGTGGATCTCGACAAAACGGTTGAGTCAGAAGGAATTATATCAAATAGTCCATCTGAGATTGAGGGGGAGAAAGTCTCGGACCACGTCGATAACTCAGACCTTTCAGATGAACCAGACTGCATGAATCTAGAAAATTCTTCTTCCCTGAAGTCACTAGAGAAACTAGTAGAAGTACTCCAGAAGATCGTCAGCTATTCAACAGAGGTGTTCGATGAGAAAATGCTATGGCACATGAAACTTGGTCATACTCCCTTAAATCACTCAAGAAAGATCCAAAAATCAGAAGTATTTCTACAAAAAGTCAAATTCAAAGACTCAATAATAAATTGTGAGACCTGCATAGGACCAAAATGGAACAACTTCCCTCCCCAGAGGAAAGGCTTAGAGCCAATAGACCTTCAGAGAGACTACACTCAGCTGTGATGGGTCCTATCAAACCAGCTTCTCACCCCAGCAACAATCGATTCATCGTAGAATTTGTTGACGGTTTCAATAGATTTGCTCAAACTTATGGTGTGAAGCACAGAAGTGAGACTGGTGATTGCCTCGAAAAATTTCTAGTCACCTCTCGACACCTAGTTGGGAAAGACATGAAAGTTAATTATATGAGAACCGATAAGGGGACCGAATTCATCGGCGGAAAGTTCTCAGACCTCATGAAAAAGGAAAATATCAGGGGGGAGCTCACACCTCCATATACACCAGAACACAACGGAGTGTCAGAAAGATTTGAAAAAACTATCTTTTGGAAAATCGGAGCTCTCTTGATAGACTCGGGACTCCCGAAATACATGTGGCTATTTGCACTTGAAGTCGCTGTCTTTATTTACAATAGAACACCGCATAAGACATTGAATTTCGAGACATCGCTGAAGAAAATTCTTCCCGAATCCAAATCCCGTGGAAAGACAAAATCAGACGTTTCGGTTGTTTGGCTTACGCCAGAATACCGTTGCCGGATTCCAAATTCTCAGACAGAGCCCTCCGAACAATTTTACCAGGTTTTTCAAAAACGGGATTTGTGCTCTGGCACCCCGGATTGAATAAACTATTGATGTGTAAACATGAGAAATTCAATCAGGAAGTCGTATATAAAGACGCTTTTGGAATCAAATTGAGCACCATCCCACATCCAATCTCAGAACTCACAGAAGACATAACATTTGCGGAAAAGAAACTTGAAACTCAAACACCAGAACCAGAGAAGACAAAATCAGACGTTGCTGTGAAGAGAAAATTCGATAGCCAGGTTGAATCAGAGTTTGTCAAAAGACGCAAAAATCTCAAAAGAGTAGCCAAGACAAACAGGCCAACGTGTCACACCCAAGACAGGTTGTGACAACTCGCATAGGAGTAGGAAACAGTTCAAACGATCGAGCCATTAGTCAAGTCCTATTCCCTAACTCAGCCGAAAAATCGGCTGACCTAACTCTCAGGGTCATCACCCAAGCTTCCGCGATTGATAAATCGGATTCAATCCATCTGCTAGAAGACGAAATGTTACACTTCTTCTTGGCTCATATCAACGAAGAACCCTCGAGCTACGAAGAGGCAATGAATTTAGAGTACAAATTTGAATGGTCTAAAGCAGTA
Source organism: Eretmocerus eremicus (assembly GCA_030522705.1). Lineage (NCBI taxonomy): Eukaryota > Metazoa > Arthropoda > Insecta > Hymenoptera > Aphelinidae > Eretmocerus > Eretmocerus eremicus. Next base: position 5,123 of record JAPYYZ010003830.1, read on the forward strand.
TTGAAAGAGCTCAAAGCAATCGTCGATAACAAGGTCTTTAAGCTCGTCCCTAGACCAGATCCTTTCGTGAATGGTCAGAAAACTCGAATCCTAGATTCTTGATAAGTATTCAGAACAAAGATAGATGAAAATGGTCAAATCATGTACAAAGTAAGATCAGTAATCAGAAGTTCCAAAGACACTAAGCAATATGAACTAACCGAGACATATGCACCGGTATCCAGACTATCCGTAATCAGAGTCGCTATAGCTGTCATCAACAAGTTCGATTCGGATGTTTGCCAAATGGATGTGAAAACCGCATTCTCAAACGGCGTTTTCGATAAAGACATCTACATGGGAATCCCAGACGGTCTCAAAGTAGACTCAGACAAGAAAAGGACTCATGTCTGTAAACTCCAGAAGACACTCTATGGTCTTGAAATGAGTCCAAAAAATGGAATAAACGCTTCACCGAGAAAGTCCTGAAACTTGGGTTGGAGAAAGACGTGAATGAGCCTCGCCCATTCACTTGGAGACACGGAAATCAGATGGTATTTCTGGTCATCTACGTAGATGACATTCTGTTAGCTGGGAATGATTCAGAGAAAATGAACTCTGTTAAAGACCACTCAAGCTCAGTTTTTGAAATGAGAATTATGGGTGAACCCAAGGCATTCCTTGGAATGCAGATTCTCAGGGATCGGAAAAATGAAACCATCGTGGTGAATCAGCCTGACTATATAGAAAAATGTTTGGAACGGTTCAATATGAAAAATTGCAAACCTCTAATGACACCAATGGTGACAAGGCAGGTAAAAAGCTGAGAAATCAAAAATTTAGAAGGGAAAGACTCAGAGTTGACTTAGAAGAAAACAACTGCACCTTCCAGGGAAGCCGTCGGAAGTTTGCCCTACTTGTCTGGAACAACCCGACCAGACATAACCATAGCCGTAAATTACGTGGCTCGAAAGCAATCAGACCCATCAGAGGCTGATTGGAGAGAAGTCAAAAGAATCCTCAGATACCTCAGAGGCACATCAGATATAGGTCTGATTTTTCAGAACTCAAAATGATAGTCTGACCGGTGTGGCAGACTCTAGCTTCAGAGATTGGAATGACTCATCTTCTACTGGAAGCTACGTTGAAAAGTTGTTTAGTGACGCGGTCTCTTCGAGGAGCTATAAGCAAGACTGGTCACGCTCTCAATGTGTCAAGCAGAGTACCTTGCCTTGAGTAATGCATACCAGGAAATTATATATTCAGACAAAGTAATCAGAGACATGATTGGGAAAATCATGTTTCCGGTCACAATCGGAACTGATAACAAGTCAGCAGTGAACTGTACGGAAATGGGCGGTTGCCACAAATTGAAAAACTTCGATGATGATATTGAGACTATTCAGAGAAATCTAAAAATCAGAGAGAATCCAGGTACTAGAAATCACATGTCCGCGATCCATGGAGACTATATCAAACACTGCCTTTTAAAAGGGAAAATCAAAGTACTATGGAACTCTGCGTTGGATGATGAGGCGGATATAATGACCAAGCCGCTCCCCTCAGAAGCTCACATCAAATTTGGAGACAGGATCATGAATTTAGTCGTTCACGCATAGCACGCCTCACAACACAAATCCGTCGTAGAATTCAGATGAATTAGACGAGACTTTTGAATATTTTCCAGACACGTCAAACCTAAGCGAGGAGAATATTCTAGAAATGGACGTGAATCAGGAGCGCAGTGAGTTCTCGGGATGCAGGAGACGGCGCACAGGGATCGTCAGCTCACAGAGAAGAGGGGGAGTGTTAGAAGGCTTCTCTGAGAGAGGGGTAAACATCTCATGTGGTGTCCGCCCCTGACGTACCTCGCAGGCGCTACTTCTTCTACCTGCGCAATGTGTGTGCGCGCGCCCCGCATCGCACTTCGTTTGGTTTCCGCTCTCGCTACAAGCAACAGCCTCCAATATTCTCTCGTGTCCGACGCGGCCCTTCAGGCTTATCCTCTTATCATTTGTGACTGCCTTCTTCAAGGCAATAATTAGATCACTCGTGCTTCGTGTGTGCCCTTCAAAAAATAGTGGTTGCAGCTACTCTCTTCTCGTGCTTTTTCTCTGCGTGCCCTGTACACTTTGACACATACCGATGCTTCAAATTCAAAATTGGAGAGCATGCCCGCGATGTGAGGAACAGAGAGGAGCGCTCTGCCCTTGCCACACACTGTGCCACTGAGAGCCATGCCTTTGATTTTGAAAACACTGAAATACTCCACACAAAATAGCAGTGGTTCCGCAGAGAGTTTGCTGAGATGCTGTTCCTATCCACATAATTGCTGTACATCTTCATTGGTACAGCAATAATGTGGATAGGAAACTCGATCTTGAGGAACTTGAATCTACGTACAAAAATTCATCGACACTTTCAAACTCTCTTCGGAGCTCCGGCAAAACAAACACGCACATTCACACACACACACACACATACACACACACACACACACACATTACACACAATAGAAAGGAATATGGGAGAATGACAGCCCGGAGAGAGCTTGCAACGTTGCGACAGGTATCCGGAGATCATGAACGCGCAAACGTCAACCACGGCGCTCTACGTGCACCCCATTATGCTCGTATACCGCATACGGAGCATCCAGACACTCCGCCTATCATATTTCTCCGATACAGTCTCCGACCCCGCGCTTGAGCTGCAGCAGAATTCGAGCGGTAGACGCCCCACGAGTATATAAGGACGCCGCAGACGCAATCAAACACACCAGCTGGTCGACTAGCGTGTCTGCAGTCTGCAGTGCCTTGGACTCGTGTGGCTCTACGTACGAACACTATATGAAATATCCCCTTCTCACTCCCTTGCACACACCTAAAATGACAAATTTCCACAGTTCGATTATGTTTAGTTTCAGATTTTTGCATGCAGTCCTATATTCTTATTCTGACAATTGACTATTCGTCATGCTGATGTAGAGATGATGGTGAGTTTGAAATTTTCGACCAATTGTCTTTCTCTAAGACTTGGTTGTGAAAACGTTTTCTTTCATACAGCCCTGAAGAGGCCAACACTGAGGTCGGCGAAACGTTGACTGAATAGCCAAAATAAAAGGATAGCCCAGTGAACCCACACATTTTCATGAATTGACCCGAAAAAAAAGAATGTCCATTCTATGTCTAAATGAATGGAGTTCTTGGCTAGCTGAGTATAATTCTTCATGAATCGGAGCTAGTAATGAGGAGCGAGTCTCTTCAGCTGGCATATGGGCGATCCTACTGACATTCTCATATTTTGCGGGAAACATTTTTGCACGGCACGCCTTCTGCGATGGATTCTCTGGTGGTATATGCTAAACAAAGTGATGAAGAGTTTGCATGAAGTAAATTGGAGATAGTATTTCTCCGCACGATTGCGGGATGATTAGTTCTCGCATCCCCAGTGATTATTTCATCGCGAAAGAGCGAAAACAACTCGGCGCAAGTATATTGAATTATTTTTTGCGATGTACGGAAGAGAAAGTCGATGGCCCGTGCGTGAACTCAACTTTTCCGCACAGGGTATGAGGAATTCCTCCCTTGCAATCAAGCAATCAGCAACCCATTCAAATGCAGATGGAATCTGGATCTCCCGTCATTTCGGGCTCATTTTTCGAACGAACACTCGAAGGGATTCGGGCAACATATGGTCGACGCAAAATATCCTAAATTTCCAGTGAATCCACTCGAAATTCTTATTGTTTTTGAATGTTTTCCTTTGAGTATTTCTCGATGCCGAAAGAAGAGCTCGAGAGGAAGAAGGATGCATTCACTCTACCTGTTATATGTCTTAACCCGGAAAGTTCTGAATGGACGTTGTTTCCCCCTTTTCCCCGGCTCGTTTCCGGTCATCGAGGAATACTTGAAGGGACCCAAACTGGACACTGTTGGTGCTGGATTATCCGAACTATTGCAGTATGATGGCGAAATTACCGTGAGATGTGATACAGAATGCATGTAATTGACTTTTCCACAAAGCATTCCTTCGTTTGAGGAATTCTTCAAACCTCGGATACGCATTGAAAGAAGCTGGCGATGCTCTCAAAACCTGTGAGGAACATGTTCACTTACTTCAAGCTCCCAGAGCCTCAGCCGTGACTCATAAAAATTGGACTAGATTCTTCGCATGATATTCCCATATTCAGAAGCTTTTATTAGCCGAAAAACTCACTTTCCTCATCGGAAGACAATCATTCCTTGCCCTCCGAGCTGTATTCCTTGACCAATTCTGTCGCTCATATATAGCAGCTGATAAATTATACTCAACTAGGCAAGAATTCCATCTGTTTAGAGGTAGGATGAACATTTGCTACATTATGAGACTATTTATTAGTATGTAATGTTCTCGCAGTCAAATAAATAGTCCAAGCAATAGGAATGGTCGTCTCGGTGAGTGAATATACTGGAGACAGATACTATCTTCCATCATTTCCAAATGCTCATAGAGAAAAACTTGAGTGACGGAACCTTACCGAATCTCTGAGGCTGGAAGTGAACATCTTAGAGAACATTTTCCCATCGGGTTTGACGAAGAAAAATCACGGGCTCTCGTAGCAACGTAGCCTTAAAGTTTCGAGTTCTTCGAAAGTTCTTCAAGTTCACTCCAAGCCACTGTAGTTCATAGCCGAAACTTAATGAGGATATCAAGATATCGATGCCTGAAATTCGGGGAATTCGTATTTTGTTCGAAAACATCAAAACGATCCACGAAAAAGATAAACTTCCAGAATCATGTTTCGCAAATATGTGAATAATCTACGCGCACGAGCTACCTCATATGGCCCCGGAAATCGAAGAAGCGCTGACAACCCTTCTCAAAATGAATGACTCATTTGAAATGACTCAGGGATTTGAGACACTAGAAATGACTAATTGGAAATGACCCATTTGGAGTGATTCATTCAGAATGACTCATTTGAAATGACTCATTTGAACAACTTGAAGAATTTCACAACAATCAATGCATCTTTTAATATTTGCGACGTGTGCCGTCGCAGCCGCACTCGAAACCATCTCCTTGCCTTCGCCCGGGTAGTTCAGAGCGTGGCACTAATCTCGCTCAAACGTCTTCCTGTCAAAACACCCGGGCAAGGATGAGTCGACGGCGAGGGATATTTCGTCGAGCCGAGCAGAGCAGAGCAGAGCAGGGCAGAGCAGAGCAGCAGCAGCAGCAAAGCGGAAAGTGCGCGCGAGGGCCGATAAGGGCAGCACCTCCCGGGCGCGAGTTGGGTGGGTGCAAGGGGCGATAGGCTGCGAGAGACGCCGTCGCAGCACACACTTGGATAGTCAGCTGACGTAACGAGAAGTTTCTGGGATACGCACCGAGAGTTTTTGGAGTTTGGAAAGTAGTTCGGCGGAGTTAATACGCAGACTTGGGGATTGGCACTGGAGGGTACAATTCCACACATTATGCAAGCGATGTCCCAAGAATGAATAGTACATGGTGAGTGCGACTTTAATTTGACTGATCCCCTTTATTGACCCTCCCTCGCCCCTCGTTTGGAGAGTCGCGCGCGCCACGGATTGTCTTTTCGGGAGTCCCGTACGCGGAGCCTCGGCTGTGCCCCACGTGCGTCTTACTCTCGTCGGGAGTGCCGTACCCGGGTGAATCGCCCTCGCCCACGCGCGTCGCGCCGTTGCCCCTCGTAAAGCCACGCGGAGCGTTAGGTGAGCTGCTCGGGCAATTAGGTAGGGCACCCAGGAACTTCTGCCTCGCAGCGGTGACGCCTCCTCAGAGGCTTGCCCCTGAGAGCCACACCGGGCTCCTCGAATCGCCCTTGGCTGGTGCAGAGCATCGCTCGGCCCGCCAGGGTGTCTAACCTTGCCCCCGTGACCGCACGAGAATTCAGGCCACCTTGGCCACGAGGCCGGCCGGTGGCGGCCATTCTTGCGCCGAGCACGCGGTTCATTGCGGGCAAAAGTCCCTCGGCGGGACGCGCGCATCGCTCGGGTCACGTGACGCGGAGCATTAGGGTGCGTCCAGGGATGTCGTCTCGTACGGCAGCGATGTCGTGTCGCGCGGCCTAAGGTGCATCGAGAAGGACATATCGCGCAGATGTCGGATGTATAGGCTAGAACGCGTACGTAAGGGAGGTGCTCGCGTGTGAGGGTTAGGTGTTGTTAACAGTAAGAATAGAAGTTGTGAGGTTAGGCAGGACCCAGGAATGGACACCCACCTGAGAAACGCACGCGCGCGGGCATGCACTGGGACGCGACGCTTCGAAGTCGGGGCGGCCGCGAGATGCGGGCCGGGGCGCGAAGGGGAGGCGTAGTATCCTGCGCGATAGGATGCGTGCCCTCAATCGCGTGCACGGAGCAATCCCGCGCGGACGACGGCATTTGCGCGAAGCAGAGCCGC
>JAPYYZ010003831.1:0-11204 GCA_030522705.1 Eretmocerus eremicus
TATTTCGGACTTTGACCAGTCCAGCCCGGGCAATCTGCGGATTGGCCGGGCAATCCGCGGATTGACCATATTTCGGACTTTGCCCGTAACATATACACTCGAAACGTCGATATCTCAAAATTGACAAAAACTTTCGCAGTAAAGTCCGATTGCATCTAGTACGAGGTGTTTCTATTCACATCAAAATTGATGAGTTCACAAAATTCATGGATGAGAATACTGAGAAGGTTTGAAGCAATGTGGCGTAATGAGACACGCCGACAAAAAACGCACAAGTGCTCGAACACATATATGACAACCCGCGTGCTGCGGTTGGTCTGCACCAGCTGAATGCTTTTGTATCGGAATGTCGTTGTCTATCCTTGATAGTTCGATATGTATTTGCCGCTTTGAGGATACGCGAACTTCGAAAGATTATGATACTATCCTTAGAACTGAAAATTCAGTTTAGAGCTGATGGTCAACCCGAGGGAATCTTACCGAATGTCATCAAAGTATGCTTACTGCTGTTGGTTATTTAGTCAAACAGTTGTGTAACTACCCAACTCCCAACGTAATAATGAGAAGACTAATCGTTGGAATAACTCATCGAAATAACCTGTGATGTAGTAAATCACACAATCGATGATTTCGGGAGAGATCCCTCCACTATCACATCATCAACTTGGCACTCGTCCTCAGTAACTGCCGCATCAATTCGCCAAAGCTTCTTTTAGATCTTTCAGTGTAATAATATTGGTGGATTCTCGTTCGTTTACTGAACAATTCCCATAATTGGGAGCTTCAATGACGCTGTACGTAGACAGTAAACGATACAGTATCAGAAATGTTGGGCATGTTGGATGCTCATCATTGCCGGCCGCGTTGCGAATGGACCCAAAAAATGTCTGAAAAATAATTCAACATTCAAAATTGATGAGTTCTAGTAAATGCTCCACATCAGCTGAATTAACATGATAGACCGCGGGATGCTGTGAACTCTTTGTTAGATTCTATCATATCTCCAGCCGAAAGTTATAAAAATTGATATCTATTTGCATAGATGTGCTCAACTAACGATTACTGTAAATACGTCTCACCTCTAAGTTGTCTTGGTTGAGGTTCCCAGTGAATAAATACTTGAATCCAAATTTTTCCATGAGATACGGACTAAGTTCTAGTGTTGACTTGATTGTCACTCGCAATCCTTGAGCGGTGTCTTTTGTTAAGAATTCATCTTCGCTGATCTTGTGTGTTCCAGAAGCCCTCTTTTCCCAATCATTAAGCCACCGGAGAGCTTCTTCTAGTACCTGTCATTGAGAGAGAAGATTTTAGACTGGCTCGATGTAGTGTCAGTTACATGAATTTGGAAGGATCAATCGAATTCAGGCGGACTCGGAATCCAGATGAAGGTATCGAAATCGAATACACAGATTAATCCTTGCTTGCCGAATATTGGTCGGAAGAATCCGAAAGAAAAAAGATAGGAAATTGGTTCGAAGTCATGGTAAACTACTTTCTTCATGTTGATTCCCTCATCAAAGGGGGACAGTATTGAAAATCAATAGCTCCAAGTAACTCGTAATGAGACATTTTCAGCGCAGACTTAACTTCATCATAGGCAATGTAAATCATGAGGTTTTATTATACATTAGAATCCAGTATTTGGATAGATTGTGGGTAATCTTGAATGTAGAAAGCACGAAAAATGTTCCAATATTAGAAATTATTACCTGTTGACAGATATAAACCCCATTTGTATCCATTTGAGCTTAGTCTGTGCCTTGCCATCTCTACAATGAACGCGTATTTTGCGTTCATTGACGCGATGAGCCTGAATCTCCCTTCAGGGATTTCCACTGGCATATTGTCAATCATCGCTATTCAGAGAGGTATTTTTGCGGCATTCAATCAAAGTCGAGCAGATCCCTAGGATATTTTAGATGGAAGAGGAGGGTGAGATATTCATCATTCATTTAGCCGTCTTCTATCCTCGGATCAAATATACCATCTCACACACGTAATTTAGATTCTCGTTGAATTTTGATAAGCTCCCTGCCCCCTCCCCCTCCCCCATCCAAAAATAAATGTTCTCGACAATGACCGCATCTCGAGTATTGTAACATGCACAACTCATGCACATATCGAATTTGATATCAAATCAATTTAGATGCTCAATCGATATGATTGAGTATCTGTTCACCACTCGCGGGAAGTTCAAATCATCACCATATATATATGATCGACCTGCGAGTCAAATCATTCATGTCGAATTGGAGGAATCCATTTCTATAGCAAACTAGCTGAGAAAAATCTGCAAATTAGCCGGTACATTTCGACTCTCAAGGCCGATCATATATATTTAACGATATGGTAGTTGATGATCAATACCTTATAATCCTCTGATCCCGGGTGAAGCCCTTCATTCGGATGTTTTCTATTGAAGGCGTCGAATAGAGCATTCATCTTTGAGCAAAAGTCAGTAGTCTCTTCATATCCAGCAATTTGTGGAAGATTTCTTTTTTCGTATAATCGTAAGCCGACAGCAACTGAATTACTGAAAATCTATGCAATGAGTAATGATGAGAGTACAGTGGCTTAGTATACCGGCGGTGGCGCGATTGTCCGATTTTGCATGGGTCGAAGAAGGGCACCGATCAACGTCTTCGCATCAATTATTATTGATGTGAATATTCTTCCTTCAATTACACATGGACGAGATAGGCAAGTTGAAATGAGCCTACATGAGTAGCATTTAGTCCAAAATTTTCGCTGAGTGGACTTACCTGAGTTGCCAATTTTACTCTCATCTTGGAGGTATTGTCCAGCTTGATGTGCCTTTCAGTGATTTTTGGGCAGACACGGGCGTGAGCAGGGTGACTAGTGTCTGCCTCGAGTAAATCCACCAAATAACCCCAGTCGATCGGATTGCTGTTACCGTGGACCTATACAACAATTTGATCTGTTATCATTGAAGAAAATGGAATAGTATTCCTTCTACATTCCCATAGGAAATGTGCAAATTTACCCTCAGAAATTTTCTGTCGTGTAATCGGTTTCTCACGCTTTTCATCAAATGTGGTGTATCGAGGAAGAAGAAAATCTTTCTATCCTCTTGCAAAGGATGGACTGTCCATGACATGAGATTATCGACGGAGGAATCGACACTCAACGTCTTCCTCAATTCTTTTGTTGGTTCTGGACCCATTATTCATAATTCCGTGAATCAGTGCACCAGCATCTTCCAATGAACAAATGGCTCTCACCACCAATTTTGCCAATCCATCTCCGGGTACATTGCTCTTGCAGGCAAACACTGCGATGGGCTGTTCTGATTTGCTGGTTAACGACTGAAATTGAATAACAAGCCCGGACGAAGCTTGATCTTCAATATTATTCAACTTTGGTCCCTCTTCACTGAAATCGGTGAGTCCACTGTACGTCAGAGTCCTTGAGTATACCGTGACGGACTTCCGCAATGAAATTTCATCGAGAGTAATGATTCCATGGCGTCTTTCTATATCAACTGATCGGGATTTCTTTTTCAAAATTCTGGAGAATCCATCATCGAAGCTACATTTCGTATTTACCAATGCTAGATAGCTCTTCATGGTATTTAAGCAAGGCAACGGTGGGACATTTGCACGCAACCATTCATAGGTAGTTTTAGATCGAATATTCAATAGCATGCATAGCATTATGAATTCTCCTGAGTATCGCCTGCCTCTTGGGTCGGGCTTTCTTGTGGCATTCATGATCTCCTGGAGAATAGTTTTCTGATTATCGGGAAGATTATTAAGAGTACCTTCATTCACACTGGCCACGCCGTTCTGGAAATTTTCTAACGCTTCAGTGAGCAGGGAGATTTGTTTCTCCAATCTTCGGTTCTTCGTTTGTTGTGATTTCAGTTTTTCTTCTAATGCTTTCATCTTCACTCGATCTAAAAAAGTACTATTCCTACTATGGATTCGTGAGAAGTCTTTCTTTGCACAATTTCTCTTCGTAATCACATATAAAGTATTAGAATATGTAATGATGAGGTTTCCACGTGCTCGATGTGAATATGGCTTGTAAAGAATTGGAATTCTTGTGGATTGGTCGAGCAGATTTATTCTTGAAAAATAATTCCAACGTTTCGCCCGTCAATCATTACACGGACCTCATCAGGGTTTTTCACAAGTCAACACATCAACGGCAATACAGTCATGCGTTTCATGATCGATACATGTCAAACCGCTGTACAAAAGACACCCATTCTGATTGCGAGTTATGGCGCCAGCGTGTCTAGCACCGATCTCCGCGCGCAGACAACTACGCGCAGTGTATTAAAATATTTTGAATAGACAGTGCACCTCAAGCTACGCGCACCTCGAACAATACCCGCACAGTTTGCGTGCCGCCACTGGCCAGCAACCTCACTTTTCGCCACATCTCTCTATGTTAGATGTGCAGAACCACTCAATCTTATACCAGTACATACTCGCACGTTTTTGAACTTCTTCAAAACTTCGGAAAGGTATGAAACATTTTCCAAGCGTTTGGGAAGTCTGCTATGACTAATATCAACTGGTTTTGAGTGCACCTGATATACGATCTCTCGGGAGGCTTTCAAGATGACATCTCTTTCAACCATGTATCTCTCGACTCCATTATCGATGATTTGCACATGATAAAAGAAAATAAGATCTGCAGCATCAAGTTTGCCAGCTGACCAAGGTTCGGGTAATGTTAAAGAAACCTCATTCCCTTGAACGTCATCGGTAGCTACGCAGATGAATATTATACATTCCATCAACTGAGCGATGTTCACATAGAATATTGGTTTCATTAGATTTGAAGAAGGGTTTATACTCGAAAGAAAACCATGCAAAATATAACGTATAATCGCCAGAAAAGAGGATGGAATCTTCACCATTTCAATGTAGGCGAGGAGCATTCCATATTACACTGTAACGAGGCAAACGGCTCAATCACCGGGTAGAGAATGCTAACTTTTTGGTCGTGGTAAGTTCATATTTCATACTCGCATTGTTTTCGGATGCGATGGGTGAACGTTTCGAGAGTTATGGTCATGGATGTGACGTCATCATCTGTTGCAGATGAACAATGAGCATCCGTATGAGAAGCGGTAGACCCATTTTTCGGTTCAGTGCTGATGTTATGGTCTTGTGAGGTGGAACTCGTAGAGCTCGGGGAATTTTCTGTGAAGATTGAATCATTAGCAACAAGAAAAAAACAACGTAGGTTATTCTTGAGCAGACTGGACAATTTGATCATCGAGAGTCTCGGAAAATTGCAAAAAATCGTCTTGCTGACAGTCCCATCCTGAGATGGCACTAGGAATTTTCTCGCATACTTTCTAACTGTCCGTTGGCTCCAAAGCTCAAATCAAGAGCCATTTCGGTCTCCTCTTTGAATATAGTCTATTTCGATAACGTGACATCTCAGATCTACGTCGACTTCTTTGAGCCTATCACACGCATACTCTTCGGACCTTTCAACAGAAAATGTTCGCCATGTCTCCTCCCCCCCCCCTCTCCCTCCTCTACCTCCTCCCATGCTTATCAAGATGCTCAGCTTGCTCTCACCTTCACTTGATTTTATTCTGCGATACACGAAATCACCCGAATCTTCGAAACCTTCGCACTCATTCACTTGACAATTTGCATCTCTCCCATTTTGCTCTGTGTCCATATTGGAGTGATCGGTCGATGAGAAATAATCAGAATCAGCGATGGATTTATCGTATCACTGAGTAATGTGGCAGGACTCTGGAAAAATCTCTTGTTGCCTAAAAATCCAATTCAGCTATCTAATAACCAGCCCTTTCTAATGATCATTGGATGTAATAAAATATTCACCTTGGATGCTGGAATGATCGGTTCCGATAGTTTCACAATCATAACTCTTGTCCATCAAATCATTGTCACTGAAGTTGCAAGCAAGGGAAGAAGGGCTTGAATCATGAACGTCATTGCATGGAACATCCATAGTCATGGGAATTACAACTCCATTCGCATCTGAAAATATCATAGACGGCATGAGATTCGGATTGTGAACGAAGTGGATCGATGTAAAGGCTGTACAATTGGTTGCTGATGAAACAGGCCCACAAAAAAAGTTGTTTGATTAGACGAGGTAAAAATTGTTCTGGGTGTTTTTTCCGGCCCTGGAGAAAGTCAGAATGAGGCCTTTTCGTCGCCGTTTTCGATTTAAAGCTGAATTTATAGGAGCAAAATTACCGATTTTTTAATGATTTTCCATCACGTCTGCGGCTGTCCACATGAATTCAACACGATTTTATTTCGAAATTCTCTTCCCACACTCCAGACGGAAAGTACCTCTTCCGCTGCTGCTGCCATAAATGAATTTGGCGTATTTCGGCTACATTGTGCAGAAAAATAGTATACCCGCTTTGGTCGCGAAATGAGAAAGCCTCAAATCGCGGAAGGAGAGTATTATCACATGAACTACCTGATAGCGTAAAATCTAGTCGAAAGTTGAATGTAATCGAATCACATGACTTTCTTCCTCTAGAATGAGTTCTGTTTTCATTAAAGGCGACCCCGGTGGCGAACAAGCGAGATTCCTGTTCACTGGCTATTCTGGCGAAGAAGAATGTTCATCAAAAATATTCATCATCATTTTGACCTAATATAATTGTATAGTACGAGTAAAATATTAACACGCTCACTGCGGAGCCGTTTCTCAAAATTATTTTGAAGAGGATATGAATCAAGCAGTCCCGCGGAAAAAAGTTGACGGAACGAGGGAGAAAACTTTTTTAGCCAGCTACGTAGGTTCAAAGTTAAGCGAGCTAAAGAAATTGGTGATTATTTGATGATCTTTTCACGCTGATACGAGGTGAGATGAACTAGACAAGAATAAGCCGTGGGTCTCACCGGTTGGACTAACTGCAGTGAATGTGTTAAAATTCCGTTAAGTGACTATGGGCCCTGCAGGACCCACGAAGTAGCAGTCGACAACTCAGTTAGTTTGCAGTGGGATGAATCTTCCTGTCTCCCTTGTCTAGCATTCAGGGAGACTCTTGTACTTATGTCGTACCATTGATCATCATGTCTGCTCAACTCAGCAGGAATCATCTCAGCCCCACTCTTCAATTTCCCGTCAAGGTCCAGGTGAGCTGGACGCAGCTCGAATTGACAGACATATCTTGTTTCAAATCCATCAAGCGATGTTTGTGGGAATATGGATGATGCATCAGTATCACTCTCATGCGTGTTGTTGTCTGCTTGCAGAATGGACTCGTGAGCTCCATGGGATGATTTTGTTTCTAACACGCATTCTCTACGTGCAGGGCCTATGAAATAGAAGAATCTCTACTTAAATTTCCTCACGATTCCCTTATGGGAGAAAATCTCGATTTTTTGAGGAAAGCTCACATTCTTTGAATAGATACTGGTTAGAGAATCAAGTTCTTGACTCAGATTATGAAACCGAGAGCATAAAAAGGAATACTTGCATTTCATCGCTGCATATGAGTGATCATCATCCCTCAAAGGAGTTGAGCAGTTAATGGATGCATGAAAATGTTCGTCTTAAGAGCGGGGAGATGGCTTTTGATCTTTTTTCACTTGGACTTAGACTGCGCAATTCATTCTTTGACGGCATTGGCAATGCGCCTTTTTCAATCTCGGTTCCTCGAAGTGCTTCTGGAATCAGCAGTTGGTAAAAACCAATAAAAAAAATTAAGAACGTTTTAAGAAGAAGGATTCATCCTATTCTAAATTATCATGAGCTGATGCCCATTAACAACTATTCATACCTAAAGTTACAATAACTTGGCACAAATAAAATTATGGAGTGAAAAAAGGTCTCCAGAACTATCAGTCCTGTACTTTCGTGACTTTCTTGACAAATCCCTAGTTATCGTATGTAACTATTGGAGGGATACGGTTTTGCGGTCATGCGATGTATTTTGATTGTTGAAACGTATAGTGTTGGAATTTGAATAGTCTTTTGCGAGTTTTCATCATCTAAAAATTTGATCGATGAGTCGGACCATAAAACAGGTAGTTGAACTGGGTAGATTGTTATACAACGTTCGATTGGGTCGGTATACCGTACCCGTTGAATGGGAAAGAACATCAATACTTGCAGTAAAATGGCATTATCTTGAAAATTCTTAGGCCTACGAAAATGTTTTCAATAGCATACGGAAGGTCATGAGACATTCTATGAAATAAAGTAATGAACAAAAAAATTCTTCAGGTGATTACTTCGTGATAATGATTCACACTTGAATGTTGCAAATTCCACATCTCTTCTAATCATTTATGACTAGATTTAATGATGCGCGCCACGGCGCGCGGATGTGTACAGAATGTAAGTGTGAATAACCCTTTATAAAGATATGGAGTTCAAGCTGTCGATTGCGCAGGTATCTGCAATACCTCTATGCGATAACACATGAGGCATCTCTCGAATAAATACATCCGCACGATCTCATTCGTATTGAAAACAGCAGAACAAAATGCAGTATATTGATATCTCGAAGCTGTAGAATTATATTGGGATTCATCAGAAAATTAACCTATCACGAATAATCTAACAACGTCTTACAGATACTTAGTAAAGTCTAAATTTTGTTTTTTAAAACTTTGCCACAATTTTCTTGAGCTGAGTCATTGGCTGCGCAGCTTCAAGCTACGTTCGTGATGGCACATGCCTTCGAGAATTGTCACGAAGAAGTACTGTTCCAAATTCTGTCTGACATCTTTTCTCGGATATGATCATAGAGACTTGTATTTGTTATCATACGGAAAAAATGACATTCCCCTCTGAACAGGTACTCGTTTCAAAACGACTAGAAGTTAGCTTGAAAATATCGTGAAAAAATTTTGAAAACACCAAAATCAAGGGAGAAAAAATTTTGAAATGTGTTATTCGATTTTTTCTAGGACTTTCGTATGAATTATGTAAGATAGGGAGAGTTGCGAAATTTTCGATTTTCCAAGGTAAATTATGATGACGAAAGAATCACGACGTTTTGCATAAATGCGGCAGGATTGCTTTCGAATTTAGTTTGGCTTCTTCGAAGGATCCTCACTCCAAATATATCCCACTGCTAACTACATGATTACAAGAATTTGAATTTCAATCGAAATGTTGAACTCTTTGCAGGATAGAAATTTTACACTTCTCTCCCTGCGAGAGACCTTGTTCAGATATTTTACTACTCCACACTCGAATTATTGACGAAGCCTCTGATTCTTCATCATCATGATTTCCACTTAATAATATGCTCATAATGAATGGAATCGAGTCAGTTGTCACTGCACGAGCAGAAACGAACACATGCGAAAGATGTATAGGAAGTTGCATCCAGAGATTATCATTGACACTCACCTCCATAAGAATGTTGCCATCTTTATCGCGGGCGATGTAGCTCCGGATCATGTCGTCGTCATCAAAGTGCCTCTCACATACTCTGTGAGAATATCGCGAGCAATGAATGCCTATCAAATCAGCCCATTGTTTTCGCCTTCCTTGATTAGCAGGTGCTGAAAGAATGATGTTTCCTCTCCCTTGGAAGAAGACGGGCAACCCCGCACAGCGCAGCTCCGAACCATGATTATTCATCACTCCACTGGCACACGATGCGGTAACAGCAGCATAGTATTTTCGTGAACGGTTTTCATCGAGAATGGCTAGCGAAGAATGATTTTATTCACACAGATTCGAAAGTGCTCCAAATGTTTGAGCCGGTTCGAACGTGCAATGTCTTGGAGCAGCCGACCGCGTGGCTTATCGCTCGTCCCCGGCTATCCACGGCGCAAAGCTACCCGCCATGATGCGGCTCAGCTGAAGCCGCGAAGTTTGCAGAGGAGGCAGCGCCCCCCGAAAGTGGCGAGAAAGTGGAACTTGCGCTGATGGAACTGGCGCTTCCCCTTCCACGGAAGTTGATAGAGCTGTGTATACGATCGTGGACTGGACGGATAGTCATCAAGTTATCTGTCTACTTTGCTCCGGGGTTGGCGTGTCTCCGATACTTTGGATGATATCAAATTGTGCAGAGCTTCTAGGTTAAGATTTTTGAGTTCCCGTGCAACCAAGATTCTGGGAATGAGAGGACGAATCTTGAGCTCATAGTCTATTTCAATGAATTCGTGACCATCGGTGAAGGGAGCTACCGTCTTGCGGGAAGAAATCGAGGATGACTAATTCCGGAGCAAAAACAGATATACAGTCTTCCCTTGCTAACGTGAACGACTATAACACGAACTAATTGGTTGACGCGAACAAAATTTTGCCCCCTCCAAATTAACATGAGCGAGTGGAGGGGATTTCGGTCTAACACGAAATTTCTCTCTAACACGAATCTCGAACGAATTTTCGTCCCCGCGGTCATCTGGATCTTGGTTTACCCGAGTTCGGTTCGTCAACTATGTGATAATCAGGCATCGTCGGAAGCTCAGTTAATAGCAATGGCACCACGTAAACAGGCGTCCGTCGATCTTGCAGCTAAAATTTCCATCTTACGCGAAGTCGAGAGTAGTGTGAAGAAGGAAAAGGGCATAGCACAACATTTTAACATTCCAAAATCTACGTTATCAACGATGATAGAACAGAAAGAAAAGCTTGAAGATGCTATTGCTTCTGGAACCATTAGAACGACTGTAAGAACTTGAGTTCCTTGTGAATGAGGGATCTGAGTAATCCATTTTCTGGCTAATTTTGTTCATGAGTGATTTTGTTTATCAGTATTTATATAAATTAATCTATATCTCTATCAATGAACGAGAGAGAAGCCTCTTACAAATAAGTAGAACATAATTGAGTAAATGTTTCCGAATAACGCAGTGAAGCAATGTTGTTCTCTGATTTTTAAAGCAAATCAGTTCGCGTTATCAGCATTTTTGGTTCAGTCAGATTATTTCGTTTTACAGAGCGGATCTGACCCCCTGTTCAACACGAATAGCTTGTGACGGGAAATAGTCCCCATCACTCTTTCCTCGGCGCTAACGATATATTATACTCATCAATGTATAGATTGTTAGAGGTGTAGCGGCGATGAGCAGCATTGAGTGAGCAACACACCTGTAGGTAAGAGAGAGAGAGAAAATATGCGCGAGCGCTAGACGATGCGCCCAATCAGCGCGCTGTGCGAATTTCGGCTGATCCCGCGTGAGAGCCGCGAGCCGCAATTCAGACTGGTATCGGCCTCGTTCCGACGCGTCTCGCGAGCTTGGTCTCCCGCGACC
>JAPYYZ010003832.1:0-11202 GCA_030522705.1 Eretmocerus eremicus
CGAGCGATATCGCACCTGCACTACACACAGCACTACACTTCACCCGCGACACTCTCGAAATTTCCCGCGCGCGCGCACCAAATTGCGATTCTCGCACGCAATTTACACTAAGAACACGATCTTCCACAGCTCTGCTAGCAAAATGTTGGGGCGAGATGGTCGATGGGTATCTCGGAGCCCATTCTAGGTGGATCGATCGTGTGGAGATGAAAAAGGGGGTTCTTTAGGATTTCGAAGAAACACTCACGAGAACTAGAGTGAATATCACTGAAATATATTGTCAGAAAAGGAGTGGAACAGAGGGATTAGAGATAAATCGCGAAGAATCGCATGCGCGGCGCGGGGCTAACAAAAGAGAGAAAAAACTATTGAAAGTTAAGGAATTATTGTCGCGGGCGGACACCGGCGCGATCGCGAGATGGATCGGACGCGACGACGCAGGAGCCGCACATTTCGCAGGCTCAGCGGACCATGGCTAACTGGCGCGAGCCGAGCAACGATCGCAGCTCAACGTGAGTACTCGGTCGTTGCACCGGTGGGCCTATACAAATTCGGCCAATCAGGTGTCAATGGCTGAATCATGTCATAACGAGGAGAGGCAAGGCAACGACCGAAGCTCTCGCGTCGAGCTGTCTCGCATTTTCTAGAACGCTCGCGCGCACACTAACAGAGGTTTACTAGCAAATCATATACCAAGAAGAGATGCTCTCATAGCCTGAAAAAATGTCTGGTGCCCCCAACAATCTTTCGTGGATGTTGTGTCAATAAAAAGTCACGTGCGGCCTCTTCAAAACACAATATAGTCTTTGCTTGTCAGATGCCAAGAGGGAGAAGGTTTCAAGACCGAGCGCGTTGACTCTGGAACGAGTTCATTCTAACTTGTCAAACAAATTCGCGTTCAAATCCCAATTATAACTTCATGGCTGAAATCACCACACAGCAAACGTAATAAGGTGATTAGCCTATCATCCTCCTGCATCGCAATCCCAGGAGATCTATTCATAACCACTGCTCCTATTGAGGGGAGCTACCTTGCTGTATGCTACAAAAAAGGAACTCAGGCACACCAGGATTCCCTGGGGTTTGACCCACGTTTGAGTGTCAGATGGATCTAGTATGTTCACTTTAAAATCATCGCATACATACGGGAAAATCCAGCCACCATTCTTGTGACGATCCTGTTTGAGCAGTGAAAACCCTGGAATCTGAACGTGAATGCCATCCACAAGCTCATCTGGCCACGACTCAGCTACTTCAAAAAGATGTAAGGAGCGATCTTCAGTGACGAGCTGGTGGAGTTGCTCAATTTCATCTCTAAAGTAGTTGATATCAAGGAACCCCGTCTTCAGGAATCTAATACTCTCTCATATCTCTCCAGCAGCCTCACTCAGTCAGGGAGCCCCCGCCGATGCTTCTGTCGGAACGACTCCCGGTTTCGAAACGGTGGAGTTGTTCTCGATCTGGTCCGAGGTCTTGTAGGTCCGATTTGGGGCCGTTCAAGTTGCCCTCTAAATGACACGGAGTCTTGTGAGGGATTCAAACGCATGCGCCAGGCCACTATCTTTTCGTTTGACCCAGAAACGGATGCCAGTATGCCAGCCGTATCTGAAGCGTCAATCCCATGCCAATGGTCTGAAGCGTATGTATTCTCTATACTTCTCATAGGGCAGCATCTCATTAATGAAAATTCTCCGATCCGGCACGAGAGGTTTCGCTTCAGAGACGAGCAGAGTCGGTTTGATGTTGTGAGCTGTGAAATAATTGTGGGTGATCAAGCACTTTGTTCACATCACTTGCCGAGGAGGCGGCTGGAGAGTTGGACTATGCACGATCATAAAGTGCGTCGGTCAGTGGCCACGGTTTCTGTAGATAATTCCCTATCACGTTCTGGATCCGTCCCGCCAGATGCGCTCCTAGGTTGCAGGATATGGACTCCAGTAATGTTATCCCTCTCCAGCAAGGAGAGAATAGTCTTGAGTACAGCGAGAGGAACATGACGTACCTCTTTTGGCGAGGCAGAGGAATCCTTTTCCAAAGCAGCATCGAGAATTACCTGTTGCACTTAAAACTATCACTTCTGGGTCCTATCTTCTGCTTCCCGGCGCGTGGATGACACGATGAGTTCGTTCTAGACGAGAGATCTGGACTCAAAGATTGATGGGGGCACTCGGCATCACGATTTAGATCATGAACTCCATCTTATTGTTTCTGCAGAGTACTCTGACGACCTGCCAAAGTTTCAGACGATTTCGAGATCTGATCTTGTATGAAGGCGTTTTGATCCAGAAGCAGCTGACGATCTTAGCGGATTCCTTCCAGCTGAGAGCTCTGCTACTCCACGAACTTCTCAAGACTCGACATGCGCAACAACAGATGGTCACTCGCTTCATTCACTGCTGGCGTGCAAGGTGAGCTGAAGATGACAACATCACGTCGTTTTGAGAGAAATTCAATTCAATGAGCCTAGCCTGGATCCAGGTATCCTGTTGAAGGAAGAGATCCAGAGTGCTTTGTGCAATGCGCTTCCAGTCATCATCTACAATACTCAGCAGTAGCAATGAGTCAGGGATGTTATCTCGCGATCTCCCAGCATTGCGCTTCACAGTTGGCGTTGAGAGCGACTGAGTTGCAGAAATGAGCCGCACTTCCTGTTGTCGAATATCTGCGGGCTCTGATCTAGGGAGCCCGCTAGTGGTCATGCTGCGTGGCGCTGTTCTGCATCAGTTGTCAGCATGCCTCGGTTTCGCGCGAGCAGGGGTCTCTCCTTGGAGAGAAAGCCGCCAGTGGTGGTGGGGTTGCGTTCCGGCCGGTGGTTGACCTGGGGAGCTGAGGAAGATAAATGTCCCGCACCGAAACCGCTGGGCTGAGAGATACCGAGTGGAAGAAACACCTACGCGCTGCAGTGAATGGTTCTTATGTCGCGTTTCCGACGATCTCGCGACCCTATGTCTTACATCTGTGAAGTAAAGACGCTCTCAGTGCTGTGTCTGCCAAATCATCCAACATAAGTGATGGAATTGATGGTGTCAATGAATCAATGACAAATATGATCTCTGTTCCAAGCACACGTTAGTATGGAAGTGCTGTTGTTACGAAACGTGCGATTCATAGGATAGAGTGAACGTCAGTGAAGAGACCTCTTCTCATCACTGATCAGAAGCGTATTGCTATCGGTTCTTGGGATGATGATGTTGACAATTTTCAGTTCGCGAAAGCTACGGAAGAAAAAGCTACGAAAGAAAGCCGATCAATCCGGAGATGCAATTCGAGGTGAGATGTATCAATTACTCTGCGAACAAGTCTATCCCGATAGGAGCGGATAACATTGATGTAGAGTCACTCGCAAGAATTGATGCACTTGCTAACACTGTTCTTGGAATCAAGCCTGACACACAGTTGAATCCGCAGATCATCATTCATGATGTGGCGACTGAAAACAACGAAGATCAAATAGTAGAGAGCTTGGTGGAGCGAAACCTTCCCGCATTCAGCCGACATGATGTGGAAATGATTCACATGTACCCGACGCGTGATGAGTCATACCGTTCCAGTGTCGTTGAATTAGAACCAAAAAGCAGGATCGCGCTTGCTGAAAAAAATTGTCTCCATATTATGGGGCAGTTGTGCCAATCTGCGGATCATGTGACGGTGCTCCAACGCTTTCATTGCCTCGGTTTCGGATATGTTGCGAAGTACTCCAAAGAGGAAGCTCGCTGTAGTAAGGGCACAGAATGTTATACCACAGATGAATGTGAAAGTCACAAGGATTTGTGTTGTCATAATTGCACTCTGCTGGAATCCCGAATAGTACACACTCAGCGTATGACGAATCGAAATATCCTACACCAAAGAGCGGAACTGAGCGAAAAATAGCTGGGACCAATCATGGCAAATAAGAATCGCCCCGCAAATGATACGCAATTGAGTATTTGCCACTCGGATGCATAGTCTTTGGATCTCCATCATTTTGAGATTAATGTAGTAGCACTCGATCGAGATATACACGTTCCTGGAATTCGTCAAACATTTTCCCAACATTGCCCACCTTCTGCGCGAACTGAAATCCAAGGGTATGAACTATTCCGACTAGATCGTATCGGGAAAAACTGAAATGGTGTTGCAATATTTGTTCGGGATAATATTCTTGCAGAGATCGTGCAGGCTTCTCCTGAATCAGATATCTATCGTAAAAGGCCCGAATTCTTATCCCTTGAACTATACATTAGTGCCCTGGAAATTTTGCGTGGTACTATTCATAGCCTGCCAGAAGCTAGATATTGGTCTAAGGTGGAAGAAGCGATTCTGAACTGCTCTAAATAGTATGATTCCTCCATCATAATGGGTGATTTCAATATTAACAGGATGTTGAAAACACCGGGTCACCTAAAGCGGGTCGTGCCTTCATGTACCAACTTGTGTAGGAGTATATAGAAGGCGCCACCGACGTACGCGAGTGCGGAAATTTCTATGTTGGCAACACTAACTTCAGAAATGAGAGTGATCGAGATCCCTGATTAACAGCTAAGCCACGAATTACTTTTGGGTCTGTGACGAATGAATAAATTTACGCTCACAAACGTGCATGGAGTATACTCCAAAAAGAGCAAAATCTTTCCGGAGTTAGTATCATGATAGAATTTATCCTAGCATATGAATCGATATCCGCGCAAGCATTTTCCAGAAGGAACGATATGCATGATCCCACTTTCTGAGAACTGTTTCCCTCAAAAAGGAAATATTCTTTCTCTTGGGAGAGAAAAGGAGAGCTTACTGCTTGGAAGATATTCTCCTCTAGGAGAAAACATAACACTCTTCTTCAATGAGAAAAAACACAATCCTCTGACTTTGCTGTGTAAGGGCTATTTCTGTCCAGAAACATAAATATTCGAAGAATTCAGAGTACGGAGACCCTTCAAGAAGTCTTTCCTATATTCGTGTCCATCAACATGAAGTACCTTATTCTTACATGAAGTACCTCATCCATCAACATGAAGTACCTTATTCTTCAACATGTTTGAAAACATGCAGCAAGTAATTCAATATATTTACAACTCCCTCTAACTGCTTGTCTAGATAAATATTCAGACATATTCCACTCTTGAGAATAGCCTTGTAGCTGGAGATGATTGTGCGACTGCCCGAAAGGCTCTCAGCATCTGAGCAAATCTCGCCCAACAGCAGATATTACTCCCCGACGGACAATTATTCTCTCGTCATATCGAAAAAGCTGATTTAGTCGAGGCATTCGCATTGGCAAAATCTTACGTGATCGGGCTGAACAATATCTCATTGGAAAGACTAAGCGAGTGTCTCTGAGTAATTGCTGTACCACTCATGAATATATTCGATTGCTTGGTGCAAACTTGTATTCACCCATCTCCGTGGAAGCAAGCAATAGTAATAGTCCGCTCCACTCCAAAGATCAAAAACCGAGTAACCGTACCTCATCATCGCTCTATACGCATTTCCGAGATACTGGAATATATAGTGCTGGAGTTGATGTCAGAGTTCGAATATCATGATGGTTTATCGCATATTTTTCAATCGGAGTTTCATGGAGGTTACAGTACCCATACAGTTTCATCGAAGATGATGTAATAATTCTTAGAGGCGCCGTTGATGACGAGTGCATAACGCTGCTGGTCTGTATCGATCAATCTCGCGCCTTTGATTTTGTGAATCATAATCAATTCGGCGAGGATTTTAGATACATGGGACTCTCCCAATCCACATACCATCGTATTCATCTGGGCGTTCGCTACGCGTCAAATTTGCGAGTGACGAGACTTCCGCTCAACGTGATCGTACCTCTGGTGTCTCTCAGGGCAGCCTGATCCGCTTTTTCTCTTCGTTCATAGATGATTCCTCGATGTCCTCAAGTATGTGGAATTTTAACCATATGCTGAAAATTTTGTGCTATACGTTAGTGGAACTATAGCTAGTATCCAGAAATTGATTGAAGAGATGAACAGTGACTGGGGAAGTATTTTAATTTGGGCCACGCGGAATGGTCTCGTTGTTAACGCGCTAAACCCGAGCAATATGGATTGGCTCAAGTGCCTCCATCGCTCAGTTCAAATATATGAATCTTCCATCCATAATTTTGGATGGAACAGTCATTAAAACAAGAGACCCCATGAAAGTTCTCGGTGTTACTATTGATGATAAGATGTTGTGGCAAGAGCGAAGCACGATCTTTGCAAGGAAGAGTTTCATAGCATTGAGTCATTTACGTGAGATACAAGCATATCCGTCCCAGGAGACTGAACTGGCCTTGGTCAAAGCACTTATCCCTCCGTACTATAACTATTGCACGGGTCTATTCTTAGGTTTGACAGGTATGCTCGTTGATCAATCTTATGTAAAGAGAAAGCTCACAAGATGGAAGAATAGTATAAATGAGTGCTCGAATTCTTGAAAGAAGTGAGTCGCACATTCAGAATATAGCTCAAGATCATGTAAAAGCTCTACCATACCGCCATTCATTATGAATTAATACAAGATGAGACAAAACGATATTTCGAGAGAGTAAATTCAAGCTGCCCTTTGCATCGGTAGAATGGATCAGTGAGTGAAATTTTGAGACGATTCGTTCAAAACGCTTGTAATAATTTTAACTCGAATGTAATTACAATATATTTGCACTATAGCTTAAATTACACCAAGAAATTTTGACGGATCGCTTGGAAATTGTACACAGTGGTTCGTTCAACCGATCGCAGGGCAGCTTGAATTTTTTCACGAAATGTTGTTCTCATCCATTTGAAATCGATTTATGATGAATGTCGGTAAGGTAGAGCTTTGACATGACCTGAATTTCAGCCAGGGCGAGATAGTTTCGTTACAATGCTGAATGTGCGCGTAACTTTTTTCTCTCCAAGAATTGATAGATATCATCTATATCATTCAGAAGTGCATCAGATGAGCTTCAAAATGAGATAGTTCAATTTGGACAAATATCAAGCGAATGATACCAAACTTGCCGCAAAGATTAATTCCCAGTGAGCTCACAAGTTTACATAGGGGCCGCCTCGCGATATTGTGGAATTTGTGATGCATAACTAGGACGCATAGAAATCCTGGAAGAAGGATTTTACAATAGGTCGGAACCGAAGGCTCTCAACTTTTGTCGATTAGTGATGAGATTCATCCTCTTATTGTAGAAAAGGGTAGAATATATTGCATCTGGAGTTTAGCAAAGTTGCTCCAACGCGAATCTAACTTTGCTGTAGGGAAGGGTAGAATATATTCTAGGAAAGGGTAGAATATATCGAATCTGGAGTGTGGCAAAGTTGCTCCAACGCGAATCTAAGTTTGCTGGACTTCTTCGAATTCTCATAACTCTGAGCAAAAATCTTCAATTAATTTATACTTGGCATCAATTGGAAGCTGAGACTTCAAGTTTTCGACCAAAATCAGTATAGACAGGCTCCGACGACTTACACGGCATACAATGACAAATGAGTAAGAAGTGTTCCTCATTCGACGGTGTCTATGAGTGACCCCACGATATCATCACAGATACGACGAAAGGAATGGGATGGGAAGAGAATTAGAATTGGCGAATGTTCAGAACGAGTATCCAAAACTCGATATGAGAATCTGAAGAACTCCGAATATGAAATACCGCGAATGTCGAGGGATTTCTGTTATACTGAAATGATAGTGAGAGATTGAACACCAATTTCTTGCCCGATGTTGCTATACTCGAATTGTTTGCGTGATGCCTTATCAAACGTCCGACTTTCTTCAAGGCTTCTTGTGATATCCCAGGCTGGAAATTGTAATGTTTGAGCCATTCGCGCATGGAAGCAGGATGTGGCAAGAATTTCATGAAGCTATCTCGAACGAAGTCATAAGCGCTAGGCGGATAGAAGTGTAAGGTCATGGCAAAACCCCTCATCTCTGGGGGAAATGTGGTACACTATTCACCCTGCCAGACAGCTTCGATGAGTGTTTTGACTCCTGGAGGAAGCGATGCCTGTAAGACAAAAAAGATTTTGGGACTGAACATGACACAATTCATATTCCTATTGAGAAAGCGCAGTGGTACTCTTGAATGAATGATGAGGAAGATATATGCGTTTCAATTTTTATCGAAAATTCTGCCGAGTTTTTGCACATTAGTCGTGTTGATCGATCGTGGGGACCGTCCAATCCTCGCCGATTCCTCCACTGACTATATTCTAAAGCCTCGGGGTCACTAAATTTTCAATCGACACAAAGGAGATGGGTCCTTTTGAAATTATCCAGCAAAAACATACCGTGGTGTTTAAACAATGTTCATCAGCAGAGTATCGCTAGAGCAAACTCTCTTTGCAAAGTTTAATGTGATTCAAGTGTATCAAATGGAATACATTGACTTTCTGGAGACTCAAAACGTAAATGAACGTAATGGCCTACACAGATGAGTAGAATGAGGGTTCTGAGGTGAAAATTAGGATTCTCACTCTAATAGGGACGAGAATTACTGTTATAGAATCAGCTCCCTGGAGTGATAATAGCTTGCGATTCTTCAGAGTTCCCACAACACCTTGAAGACTGTCAACTCTTCCCTTCCAGCGATTTTGGCTGCGAATAGCATTATGTAACAGCCTAGCTTTTTGTTGGAAATATTTGAGGAACAAATTCCACTTTTCTTCACTCGTGAAATCTTCCCTGCTCATAAAATAGTACTTCCCTCCTATACGAAGTCGATATCTCTGCTTTTTTACTTCGATTGCGGTGGAAGATTGAGTGGCACATACTTTCTCCAACCCTGGGCTGATTTCCTCTAGCAATATGTCACTTTTCCTGAAATTTTGCCATGATCCATGTAGAGATTTTGAAACATTATAACATTCCAGTATAACAGAAATTCCTCGACTTTTGCGGTATCTCATATTCGGAGTTTTTCAGATTCTCATATCGAGTTTTGGATACTCGTTTTGAACATTCGCCAATAGGTGACGTTGGGAATCGTGAATCGGTAGATGATATCGAACATGTTCATATTGTTCTTTGAATTCGTTCGATACAACTCTAACGCAATGAATAAATAACACGGGGAATCCATTTAGAATGTCGCCAAGCCGTCTGGATAAAGCTCTAAAGAGCAGGTGCCAAGACGTAAAACTAAGAGATTAAGTTAGAATGTCACCAAGGGAGGAATCATGAATCCAAAATAATGATCAATCATGAAATAGGAGAACGAAACATCCACATCATTTCAAATTTGGATTCCCCACCATCTTCCCACGTGAGATGTTCCCATAGAATGAAAGGTTTGTGAAGCCACAAGTAACTGTAGAGTGAAAGCTACAGCAAATAGTTGTTATACCTCTTCCTCTCAATTACGGGAGATGAAGATGCTTCGATATTCTTCCCGAAATTTTCCCAATCATCGTCTTTGGGTTCGTTATGGAGATCGCCAAGGTTTTCAACATGATGTGTTTGAGTCGTGTCAAAATCAGCGGATGAACGATTTGTTCCAATGGGTGATTCAATGCCGACTCCTGTAAACGAAACGTCAACAGGTGTCGATGAGACACCGTTGGACGAACTATCACCCCTCTGCTCATCATTCTCACCATCCAAAACTATATCTTGAGTCTTATCAAAATCACTGAAAAATGCAAGTTATGGGATTATAGTCCTGAAAATATGTGATCATATCAATTATCTACTCACGTATTTCCGTCGAATCGAAAGAGATTTTGAGAGAATATTTGGGGCAAACGAAAATCTCTGAATTGGCTGATCCATTCAATCCTCTTGTCTTACAAAGATGGTAACATTGTTCTTCAATGATCGATTGTAATATGGGAACGCTTCTATCGAACTCGTTCACTCACTGTGAATTATTTGGTGGTGGAATGTTCACTAAATTCATGCTTGGAACAGCATTTGATTTAATGTGACGCCAAAGCACACCATCAACTGTCACTGGTGGTTCGAAATCTTTTTCTGTGGAATGGTCACTGCAGATCCTTATTCATTTCGGGACATCATTCTTGCCGATAGCTTTGAGCCATAAGTTTCTCAATCCAGGTGCAATGGGAATCCTGCAAATCATTACTACAGATAAATTTTTATCAAGGTAGAAATAGGTGTCAATGTCATTATTGTGTGTGATTCAAATAAGACGAAGATAAAGCCCGGATCAAGGCAGTACGTGTTCTTTTCCCCCAACAAAAGAAGACGCTGGAATTTTGCACACCGCAGAAATGAGTATAATCAAACATTCGGAGGGCCTCTAAGCTAGAATTCGAGACACTGATATCCCAAGCTTTTACAATTTTCTGAGGACATATAAGATTTTAAGCTCTTCACCTCGAGTATCTTGAAACATGCAATTCAAAAATCTGGAGAAAATTTGCTGATGGGCTATTGAGAGCAAAAAAATCCCTGCCCGATTGAGATAAATTGATTAACCTGGTCTTCCAAAATATTCCACTTTGCAATAATTATGTGAGAGTAGAAATGGCCCAAAATTTTGATACATAAGCTATTCTCAAGGGTGATGGTCTTTCACAAACATTTCTGTAGAGTTCCATCAGAATCGGAAGCGTTGTCAAAGATCAATCCAATTTCTAACATACTCTCTGGCTCCTATTTGTCGTATTCTACTTTCTATTGTCTTCCTTTTTTACCGTGTGAACCACCTGGAGAATCGATTAATTTTGATATCGTTCTCAGTATATATTTTTGCGAAATAATGGTGGGAGATATTTACATTTTCTGCAAATCCATCCGTATATAAATACTCCAAACAGTTCCGATGAAAAAATATAGTGCGCCGGCTCATAGCAAGGAATACGTACACTACGACTTATGAATTGATTATTAAAAAGAGTATGTAAACTCCATCTCATAATTCACATAAATGCATATAAATTATGCCTCGTTGCCATTTTGGACAAATCGATAAGGTTCAATGTGAAATTCAGCTCAATCGAGACATAACGAGTCATCTCTGCATGCTCTCTTTAGAATCAAGAGTGCAGAGCAATCTTATGCATTTTCATGCTCGATATCTTCTCCTCGCACAATCTGCCAGAATCGACGTGCCAACAAAGTTGGAATGTACATAATACTTACTGGTGGGAAGATCTCTCTGCATCTCTAAAACTCTGTTGAACGCCGCAGAGATAACACTTACACACCATGCTTGCCGAAAGTTGAGATAAAAACAAAGGACGCTCACCCGCGCATCTTGTGCAT
>JAPYYZ010003833.1:0-14252 GCA_030522705.1 Eretmocerus eremicus
ACGCTATGCGCCGTTGCGCCTGCGCGGCTAGACATGTGTTCGTGTGTGTATATGAGTGTAGCCGTAAGGGGATGCGACGCCTAATGCATATATGTCACAGCCTAGGATCTACTTTACCGACGCTCATCGAAATTCATCTAAAATGAGGAGTATGCAATATTTTGACAGAGCAACTTTAATCCAGCGTGGCTGTTGGTGAGATTTAGCTCTGGGCAGAAATATCATAAAGACTCATATGTATCTCTTGAAAGAACTCCTCTCTGAGAGCTCTTCAAGGATCGCCGCTTTACTCCACATGAAGATGAATCTTGCCAGTGTTCACCCCTGATTTGAGCTACTTCGTTGAAATGTAACATTGTTCCATTTTATTAGAACGATTCGTGTCGGTAAAACAGACCTCTGGCACTCAAGCCAGAGCATGACTTTATTTTCCGCGAGATAGGGTTCCTCAGTTATCCTACGAGTTCGGGAGCTTAAAAAAATGAAATTCTCTCAGCAATCAGACAATGTCTCTTCCAATTTACTCACGCTGGTGGAGTTTGAAGCCGTGCTCGCCAGTAGTTCTCTCTAGGTATGTTATGGCGCCCTTGATCCAAGGTACGAATCCGACGACGTCGGTGGCGATGTAAGGCACGCTAAGGTTGCAAGCCGCGACCGTCGACAGAATCCCGTAGACCGTATGATTTTTGTGAACGGGCCCGCCCTCGCCCACGTGCAGCGCTGCTTTTTCCGTTCCTGGCTTGAAGCACATCTGTCCCCAGAGCGAGTCCGCGCTGATACCGTAATTCCACGCGCAATACTCGATCGGGCTGCTGACGAACCGCAACGTGACCAGCTCCGAAAATTCCCCATTCACCACGCTCATATCGGTTTTAAAGGCGCTGGAAATTGCCGCGAGGCTGTTGTCGCCGATCGCCAGATTGGCAGGTGCACGTGGTAAGTCCAGTGTATAAATGTGACTCTTCAGAATGAACGGCTCTTTGACCTTGAGCAAGCCCAGATCGCTCGTGTAGTTGATAGAGTGGTAATTTGTATGGATCATGGATATGGCGACCTGTCGGTCGTGGCCGTTTTTCTCCTGATCGAGCCTGACGGTCAGCTTTTCGTACCATCTGTAGGCGAGCGCGTGGGCCGTCGTCAGGACTATGTCCGGCTTGAGCAGGACTCCGCTGCTCACGTGCTTGCCGTAGTACTTGACTGTTACAACGGCTGGATGGCGTCCCGTGTCTATGGGGAAACCCTCAAAGCGTTTTTGGCGAATTTTTGGAGGTCCACTGGACTCGACGTCAAGGTTGTCCGAGTGGTCGAATGCAGAGCCATTGATAGCTGCTTGGGATAATTGACCTGGAATTTAGGGTCGTATAGTGAAATCAAGTATCGGACTCGAGACACATTGCTTAATGATTTGTGAAGAGCTAGGTCTATTGGGTCTGTCTAGGTTTGATATCCGTATTTTTTGAGAGCGGATTATCATATGTTGATTCATTTCCCGTGTAAAAATGAATTCATGTGGGTCACATGGAAAAATATGGGGGCTACATGTGCGAGACATGTATCAACTCACATGTGGAAAATGACTCAAATCTACACTCATGCCGCATGTCATATATGAGTATGATACATGTGGTTGGATCGTAGAGCAGAAGAGGTATAATTGAGATGTGGATTACGTACTACACTGCATGCAACATGTAACTCACTTCTGAATCACCCATATACATTTTCCTGCAAATCAGCCTCCCCTTCAACACGTTATCAAGAACCTTGGAGCCAAGAAGTGACGGGAAAATTTAGTTTTACCCAGAATCCAGCGTAAGAATATTTTTATTCGAACGATAAACATCAGACTGAGACGCACTTGGCGAGGCAGACTGTTTTGAAAGACACAGACTATTTTTGAACTTGAACAAACTTGATTATGAGTTATGAAAACTGGCAACAATGGAACTGTCGCCTCTCAATTTTAGCTATAATTAAGCGCCATCTGTATAGACTATCTCAATGTTGCTCAAATTTCGTAATATACCTAGAAAATGATGTCAAATTTCTTACAATTGCTCGCTCATCGTCTCAAGTCCAACCTGATTCACTAGAAACTCTTGAAGACGTAATAATGACCGATTTCTCTGTGGTAAAAACGAAACAAGACAAAGGAATCTATGGAGGAAAATCTCGATCCAATTCAGCCTCGTATTATAATCCCAGTGCAGCTAAATGGATAGCTAAAATTGAGAGGCGACAGTTCCATTGTTGCCAGTTTTCAGAACTCATAATCAAGTTTTTCAAGTTCAAAAACAGTTCGTGTAAGTTTTAAACAGTCTGCCTCACTAACTGCGTCTTAGTCTGATGTTGATCGTTCAAATAAAGATATTCTTACGCGGGATTCTGGGTGGAACTAAATTTTCCCGTCACTTCTTGGCTCCAAGGTTCTTGAGAAACAGTACGTAATCCACATCTCAATTATACCTCTTCTGCTCTACACTTTAACCACATGAATCATACTCCCATATGACATGCAAAAGGAGTGTGGATTTGAGTTATTTTCCACATGTGAGTTGATACATGCCTCGCACATGAATTCATTTTTACATGGGTACTCGTTCAATAGCACACTGATATCCCCTGTGTAGATATCCTTACAAGAAATACCAGTCAGGGTTAATTTATAAGATTCAAAATGAGTTGACACTCAAATAAGGAACACACTCAAATGTATGGTGTGAGAAAATTTTTTTGACAACCCTATTTGAGTATTTTTTCCTTGTCCATCTGAAAAGGTCAAGCATTCGTGTGATGCTTTGCTGTGAGCTCAGTTATGTCCTTTATACAGTTTTGTATTTATGAATTGGCGAAGGATTTTTGATTAGGTAATTTTACGTCGTAATATTTGCCGAAGTCCTTGAAATCACAAACATCAAAAATACTGTGGTGATGAATGGCGTCACCATGCGAGTACACGCTACATCTTTTTTGTGAGAGATCTTTAACACTAGTTCCGTTGAAAAAAATTGAATCGAACGAATGAATTACAGAATTTCTGTTCGAAGAGTCAAAGTGTATTCGTTCAACTATATCTAGTTGTTCATCAAACGATGAATTTTACATAATCCCAAGTAGTCCTGAAAGTTCCGGGTACTCACATACAGCTACTCCCAACAAAATCGCCAACACCAATCTGCAATCCATTTTTCTATTCCAACAAAAAGTATTGAGAATTAGATCACGAAACAATGTCTTTCCCAATGGTCATCCGAAGTTAAGGTTTAGATGGATAAAAATCAGACGATTAACTTTACTGGTTAGTTTTAAAATTATTCATCTTTACGATATCTGTTCAACCTGATCCTGTGATGAATCTGTCACAGTGTATTCATCTAAATGGATAAACTCAGATAGGTAAGGTAATCTTGAAAAATTGCATGAGAGAAGAGGCAAGAAAATTTCATCTAGCAAAGATTCAATCCGGATGCGAGAGAAATTGATTCTCCGAGGTACAAAATTTGAACAAGAGCTGCATCCTTCCGTAAGCTAGTTCGAATGGTCAGTCTTGTATGCTGCATGAGGAAGCTAAAATGTATTTCCAAATTCTTAACGATTCCAAGTGGACCAGTCTGAGCCTGCGAAACTATACAATTCTATTTCCTGAGGGTATTTGAGTTATCAAACTGTATAGATAAAGACTTTTCAAATTACTTAAAACAGTTTGCATTACAGTTTCAAATTAATATATATATTTTGAGTTGGTTGGAAAAGTTACTTTTGCAAGTTGTATCTTATTCAAGTAATATTCATCCTAGAATTTATTATCAATAATTGTTTCAGTACTCTACCCCATTGATAAATCATGGCATATAAGTGACAGAAAAAATCACCCGTCTCTTCACGATTTCCCTATGATTTTTGTTGCAACATCAAAATTCATAATTTAGACTCTTTTTTTAATTTGATGCCGACAATCTAAAATTCGATGAAGTTTCTATTTATTGATTGATGGAAATCCCAAAATTCTCAAGCGTCTTCACTTTTGATCTACTGTTTGTTCAGAGATATGAAGCAATATCAGGAGATGTACATGTATACAAGGTGAGAATTTTGAATGGGGATACTGATGAACTTACCACTGAGCTGACTCGTCGTTAGCCAACGACTGCAGGCCTCAAAGCAACCCAAAGATCTTTATACCGGGCATAAATTTAGACGTGTCGATTTCTATTGAACAATCATTCAGTGTTCATAACTAATTGAACAATAAAGAACACACGCGCAATATCACTATCAAACATTTGAATTCCCCTTAATAATGAATAATGTTGAGGATGATTTTCTTTACTTGTTAGGTGAACAGTTTCTATTCAAGTATTACATTGTCTATCAGTGTGTAAGAGCAAACAAAAGACGCCAAGATTGGATGATAAGACAAACTCAAGGACGATTGAATATTCAAGTTTCGTCAATTCTATACGATATTGAAACCGTTGTCGGTCGAACACATAGTGCGACGTTGGCTATCGATCTTTACAAAATCAACCCTTGCGATTATACAATGTTTGCGCAAAGCTGGAAAACAATTGACAGCGGAACAAAATTTTGCAGTGAGAGAAAGCACAATAAAATATGTCCACAACTCAACTCCAAAAGATCGTAGAAAAATTTTGAAAAGAGCAAATTTAAGATACTTAAGAGACCTACGAGATGCCCTTGGAGTTTTGGAGCTAAACGTTGACTTCTGTATAGATTACAAATGGTTGAAACAGATGTAAACTTTCAATTTTTCCGTGCAAATTCCGAACACGAAATGATGATCTGAGAAATGTTTTCGACACATGGATTGGTGGCATTTTTTATGATGTTTCAAATGTTTTTTTTTCAAAATTACTGGTGCATGGTTCCTGAGATATCGTCATTTTACTGCGAGCATCGAGGCGAGCATTGATGTTCCAATTCATATAGCGGGCACTGTATATCTTCAGAACGTTGAAGCAGAGTACTTGCAGACGAATCGAGTATTTGTATGATCTAAAAATTGTATTTGCATGCTGCCGCGAATTTGACGAATTCTCTCTAAAAATAGAGATATTCATTTTAATCAAGAGATAAAGTCGTCGTTGCATCAGAGTTAATCAACAAATTCTCCACTCGACAGCATATCATGGTCTATCATTCTATTTTCTATCGGAAAAGCAAAACACCTACGTGGAATCCATACTTCAAATGTTCGGCATCCCTAGTTCAAGGAGAATCAAATTAACATTACACATTGGAGGAAAACTTGACGATCAAGAAGCAAGAAACAATCCGGAGACGACCAGGGTAAGCTAAGAAGGTTCAAGGACATGTCAAAGCTTTACTTTACCGACAATTGTGGTAAATTCATTTAAAATAAAGCTATACAACATTTCGAAAATGTAGCTCTAATGTACACTCTGTTTCATCGTCGTTCACAATCTGGAAATGAATTGCTACATGATGAAGTTCAAGTAGTGAAACACTGTGACAAACGTGATGATTAATATTGGACAAATTCACGCTCGATTCATCGAAATAGCTTATCAGTAATGTTTGATCAAATGCTAACGATGTTTGATAGACAGTGACTTGTTCCTGTTCATCTCTTTTACCAATATTTCCTCATTGTCTTGGAAAGTATCGAATATTTCTCGATAGACTTTATAGACTCAATTGCGCGAAAGTTTCAACCATCGAGTCAGCCATTGTACGCAAAGATACCCATTCCGACTAAAAATGTTGGCTGTAGAATTCGTCGACGCATACAGTCGCACCATCTAGTTTGGATTCGGAATACTCTCCACAGAGTTGTTGCTTTCAATGATATTTTCTCAATTGGAGTTGTAATCATCGTAAGATCTCATGTCAGTCACATACGGTATACTTTATTCTCGGAGACTTTCTGATCTAAATGGTACAAGTCCTAAAAATATGTCTTCGTCATCATTGGTTGCAAAAACGATATTGTCTTTGAATGTGCTAGCGGTTCAATTCAATTACCCAGTATTTGTTTTTATAGAAGACAATTATGTACGGTGACGTTCCTTTGGATGCCCACATCCAGAATCGGCGTTTCCCTTCGTACTGTTGTCAGAAGCCAAAGGGTCGGTACTGCGAAAAATTCAATTTTGGGATTCTATGATGAATTGATAGAATCACACGTCCTCTTCAATATAATGACATACTTGGATAAGAGGAATGTGTACTGATTCATTTGGAAAATCAATTATAACATTTACGATTTCTTCAAAATGGAGCTATTTCCATAAGCATAAATGCCACAAGTGTTCGTTTTCTGTAAGAAAGAAAATAATTTTCTAATTGTAAGTCCTTGGTTATGCGTGCTTTTCTCATAGCACCGGAACTGACTAATTTTTTGAAAATCGACGCAAAAAGAGACCCGTGGAGAAGCCCGAGGACAATTGATCTTTCCGATCAATTTAGACCCGCGAACAACTCGAGAACCGTCTTATCCACTGAAAAATGGCCCCGTCGAATTATTCCATGCAAAAAATACCCATACATCGTAGATTTTCTGATTTTCGTGTGAGTTACGTCTTTTTTATTGCGGTTTTGATTTGTGCCCCATAACACGAAAGGACGTAACTGACTTGTTTTTCTATTTATAAATTATCTCGATCAAATTGATTAACGCCATTTGACAAAGAAATGAGAATACTTTCAGGATCATATTTCATCGTCATGAAATGACAAGGTTTTGATGACTTAGCATTAGGTCAAAACTTCTAACGCCGATTGTGGGAAAAGTGACTGATTGCAGTTACGGACAGTCTTGCTTCTAGCAAGACTGCCGTACTGGATCCGCTACATTGAATGTTTTCTGACCACAAGAAATCCCGAGTCTGAGATTTTAGCTTGATTCAAGCATGTTATTAGCTTTGTTTCGAGGTGTAAAAGTCATTCCAGAATAGTCATAATCATAATGAATTTTTGCAATTCGCATTTTCATCATACATGCGGCGATTCATCAAAAATCTAACTCAGCTAATCTTCAAGGGAATTTTCTCAACTTCAATTCGTGCCATCGCACGTATCTCAAAATACAACCAGTCAAAAGTTATAGCGAAAAATGTCAGGACAAGTTAACTTGTGCACTACGGAACAACTTCGTTTGAACGAGTCAACCCGGGATTTGTGCGTCAGAGGGTTGAGCAATTTTGGAGAAATTGCCTTCTTTTGCCCTTGAATCGGGAGAACACACAATATCCTACTAGATACGAGTATAGTGATTCACATATTGTTCAATTGGAAGATCGAGATAAGTAGCTTTGATGATTAAATATTCGAGGGCGGCAGGCAGGATGGATCAGAGAGACGGATACGGTATTATTAAATAGAAATGTCAACTTGCCATCAAGAGATTTTTATTCATACGAATTGTATGAAATCAATATGATTGATTGGAATGATCGAATTGCTTCGACATAGTATTTGATCGATTGCAAATAGTGTTGTAGACACTGATTATCAAGATTGTAAGACAACCACTCAGTAATAATCAAAAGTTTACAAAATTGACGCAAGATATCTATCATCAGCGATTTCACTACTCCGCCATTCTGAACGGCAATGAGCATATGTATTTTGTATCGTATGATTCTTATGAGTAGGAATGTCTACTGTGTAACTTCACAATTTTCTCTTCTCGCTAAGAGGCAGCCATTAGAAAATTGTACATTTTTTCAAACATCTCAGTTCATAATTTACACTCAAATATTCTTCTACATTGCTCCATCTGCATCGATCAGATTTTCTCAAGATCCAACTAATTCACTCATAATGAAATTTCCAGAGATCTAGGATTAGGGCCAATTATTCAAGTCAGAAATTAAAAACTCATATTCCATTTATTTACTTCAATTTTTTGCGAAATCAAGTTAGACAATCAAATCTATCATGTCACCTACCTAACGCAAACTTTCTAGGTAATTAAGACAGTTTAGGATATAAAAAGTTACACAAATCTGCACTACAAAAATTATGGCAGATCAATAGAATCTTGCAAAATATTGATCTGCAGAGAAAGAATATTTATTATTCAAATGAGGTGTAAGTTACCCTCACATATTTTCGTGTTTACCAATTTTGCAGATAAAAAATTGCACAGTAACAATGAAAAATATCTTAAATATAATGGAGTCCGTCATCGTATCAAGAACCAGCCAAAAATGGTCTCCTAGTACGAGATTCAAAAATCGTTAGGTTCGGGACGGTCCACACACACACACTGAAACTTGTATATCTGATTTACCGCAACAACTACTACATAATATTAAGAAGATGCATATTCTCCAACTAGCGATTATTCCTCGCACTATACGAGCTCTTACAATATAGGATATATTTACACTTTATACAGATCGACAGTCCAACGATTGTTACTTCTTAAATTAGACCCTACGAAAAGTATCCTTTTGCCAACTCATTTGTGAGTGACGAGCATCGCAACATTCTTGAACGGAGCCTCATCACTACCCAAAATGACCGCAAATTTCAGAGGACGTCTTTATTGCCTTCATCCAATCAAAAGCACTAACTCTGATTTAGAATCTAAGACATCCGTTGTGTTTATATGTTTCAAACGTTATAATCATCACATCGGCGAAAATTAGCTGACGTACACAGAGTAGCCAGTGAGATATTTGTGCAAGTTTCTCCAACCAAAACATTTATACGAATTCGGAAAATCTTGATGCACACTCTACATCTCTCTTCTCTTTCAAATACACAAGATATCACAATGCGCAATGAAACGAGTCGGAAGGGAAATGCGCCATGAAGTACAACAAGCCAATAAAACAAATGCTCCTGACGCATTGAAAGGCTTATATTCTCTGTAAACTAATCGTTTAAACCCAATCGAACATTATTTAAGGTGAACACAAAACGAATCATCGTAGAATGAGAAATATAATTCAACCTTGTGTGATGCCAACAATCTTCTGAAAATTTCTCATCTTTACATCAGCTCTCATAGCTGATAAAGACAATTCAATTTTGCACTAAATGCTATTAATCTGGGTTGTCCCCGCCAATTAAATTGCAAATAATAAAATGCTGTCATTAATACTCGATATATTCACGGTGAGAACCTGATGCGTTGATTGTCTTGGCTTTGTTTTGAGTATTCAACAATCATTCGGGTGAGAAACAAATAACCAAGCTCCAATTGGCAACAAATGTGAAATAATTTGTGCATCATGTACGTCATCGCGGGACGGCCAAATTGACTTCGTGTTACTCGCACTCAGCAATTTGTGCAACGCTCACAAAGAGAGAATCAGGTTAAAAAATCTTCAATCTCCAATATTACATTGAATAATACGAAAGAGTTGTACTGGACGATCAAAAACATACCTCTCCCGACTCTTCTCGTTATAATGCGTCTCTTAATCAGTAAAAAAAAAGCTTAAAACAACTATGTACCTTCAAGTGAATCCGGAATTGAATTGACAACTCGAAGGTAGAGATCGACTCCGGCGATTCATTTGTCTACTTCGCGAGATAACGTGTTGCGCTCAACATGAACGATAATTTCCGTCCAAGGCAAGCCCTCAATAATCGCGGGAACCTTCGACGAGCGAAAATACAGTCTATTTCGACGAGGGCGGCTGCTGCTGTTGCTGCTGCATGGCGAGCCGCTGTTGCGAGATTATCAGGTTCTCGTAGAACGCGTTCATCTCGGGCGTCATAAACTGCGGAGCTGCTGCACTGGGCGGTATCGGGCCAGGAAACATGCCATTGTAGAGGGGCGAGTAGTAGAGGGACTCCATCGTCGGCAGGAACTTTCCCGCTGCTGCCGCAGCAGCCGCGGCCACGGCTACCGCCGAGCCGTTGCCGCTTGCAGCGGCCAGCTGGTGAGCGAGGTACGCCTGATTCGCGCCCGGAGGTAGACCCGGAAGGAAACCACCCGGCAGCGATGGTAAACTTTGTCTCCGAGACGCTGCTTCGGCCTCTCTGTAAATTTAAGAATATTTTCTCAATCAATAGTTTGCTAGACGTCTAGCGAACAGGAGAGATGATTCTTGAATCAAGTGACAAGTTCACAATCATGTGAGATGAGCTAATCAAGAGAACAAATATTATATCAGCAAAGAGCAGAGATTCTTGGGCGAAGTCACCCCATGAGTAGTTGCTTGGCTATTCCTCATAAGCGAGAAAATAATAAGCTCTGATTAGTCAAGAATAAGAGGAAAGGTAGGCAGTTTTACAACGAAAATTATCTGATGCAAAAAAAACCACACTACAATCATTTTAGAGAACTGACCTCGCCTGCTTGGCAATAGCATTAGCCTCGAGCATTCTCTGATGCTGCTGTGCAGCGAGCTTATCGCTTTCGGTTATCCTTCGTTGTTGCTCTCTACTGACGTCGTTGCTCGTAGCTTTCCTTTTTTCCATTGGAAATTGTTGCTGGTAGCTTGTGACGGGAATCTTTCCGAAATTCGTCGCATTGAGATGATTGAGATTTGGCACGTTGGGTATAACTGGATGCTGGATACCACCACCGCTGCTGATATTATTCGTGGAAGTGGAAGACTTCCGGGGAGTATAAGGCGAGATCGGCTCCGAGGGCAATCTTGACGAATATTTCCCGTTCATGTGTTGCTGATGCTGCTGATTATGCGTCGGCGCCGGAGCTATTCGTCTCAACGCAGGCTGCACAGGTGGTATCTGAACGAATTCAATCATACATTAGCGAAATCATACTACGACTTGAATGAGCGAGAAAAAAATCACAAGGTAAGATCGTCAGACGAATCGTACGGAATCTACGTACCACATTGTTAAATCTATTGGGCGGACTAAGCTGAGGTGGGCCGATGGCAGCGGGCCTCTTGGCCGGATTGTTGACGAGAGAGATTTCAAGATTGTTGGACGTCACCGTCCGATTGTCAAGGAGATGCGGGTAGCCGGGTTGAGGCATTGCCAAGCCCATTGGCGGATAATGATCGTTTCTTGGAGCGATTTGATCCATTTGCGATTTGGAGGCTGCTTGATGCATTTCGAGACTGATTGGGCTTGGCCGCGGCACCTGTGGCACTTTGACTATCTCGAGGCTGGGGCGGCCCGAGCTAGGCCTGTCGTTGCTGGGCTTTGCTGTGAGATCCAGTACACCACCCGGCGTAGGAGACTCAACATTCGTACCACAGAGTCCCGTCGGTGGACCAGGCGCAATGCTGTAAAAAAGTCAATCCAGTTAATGTATTACTTTGCATGTACGCAGATCAGACTAATATGCGTAACGGGGTCACAGGAAGTGTGTCAAATAATTGAGGTCTTGACTATTATATCGAATCGCATGAGATACCATACTTGTCGATGATAGCATGAGGTTACTAGGTAAAACAAATCAATCACGCTTTCAATTACGAAACTAAATATACATCTCTCGAAGAGCTAAAGTGTCTTTCTGCTCCGCTGATGAACTCCAAGAATTTCCCATTACAGCTGAATGAATAAAACCAAATTGACAGCAGTGACTAACGGCATGAAAAAGTCCTGAATGAAACTAACCTTTGACTTCTAGGCGACAGTGGTCGAGGCAGTGGCGATGGCATGAATTTAGGAACGGCAAGAATATCCTTAGGATTTCCATACACCATCTTCTCGCTGTTACCGTACATGGATCTCGACAGCGTGACTTTAGACACGGGCGATCTCGCATTGCTAGGTGGAACAAAACCTCTGGGACTCTGCTGTGGCAAAGGCATATTAGCATTCGCATAGAGCTGCAGCAGATTTGCGTTGTTGGCAGTACCCAAATTAATAACTTTGCTATTAGGGGACGACTGCTGTTGTTCTTGTTTGGCGTTGATGCTGGTCCGCGAACCAGTATCCGGGGTGACCGTGACGTTGATGAGCTTGGGGATGACGGTGGTTGGAAAAGTCGGAGGCGAGGGGCTGCCCTCGAGTTTGACCGGCGGGGTTATCGTGGCAGTAACGATGGCTGGCCCGCTGCTCGCCGGGGTCGGACTCGACGGTACGGTCGTCGACGTGGCCGCCGTTGTTGTCGACAGCGATGGACTAGGGATGCTCAAGGATGTCATCGTGGACGCGGTCGTCGGTGTTGCCGACGCCGGTTGTTGAATCACGCTTGCTCGATCTGTGATTTGAAAATTCATCGTTACACAAGTCTACTCATACCCGTCCGGCGTACGATTTTGAGACTGAATTCTTCAACACGAGTCTAATACAAGTATGATCAAAGTGAGCACGAATATCTCTCATCAGAGGTTTAAATAACGCTCGCGCAATCGTCAGTGGAATGATGAAAAATGTTACGTACCGAGATCAACAGGTGTGACTTCGAGGCCACCTTCCCGCAGAATCTCGAGTTTTCGCTTCTTGAAGCTGGGTATGATGAGCTTATCCTTAACCATGCCAGACTCGCTCTCGGTCTCGAGGTCAATGACCTCGGGCGAGTGGGGCTTCTCCGCGGAGAACAAGCCCGGACTCTTGGCCTCGAACAGGGGAATGTTCTCCTTGCCCTGGGCCAGCAGATTCGTCTGCTTCGGGTCGAGCTTGATCTCCTTCATGTCCTTCTCCGGCGGTGGTGTCAGCGTCACCACCGTCGACGCGTTCGTCGCTGCGGAGCTCACTGGTGGCGAGCCCGACGTTGGCACCTGGAAAATACACATGAATAAATACCACCTCGTCACCACGATCGCCAACTACCGAGGTACGTCTTATTTTCGAGTCGGCACATGTCAAATCAAATTTCTCAAGGAAACTTG
This sequence comes from Eretmocerus eremicus, assembly GCA_030522705.1. NCBI lineage: Eukaryota > Metazoa > Arthropoda > Insecta > Hymenoptera > Aphelinidae > Eretmocerus > Eretmocerus eremicus. Next base: position 12,762 of record JAPYYZ010003833.1, read on the forward strand.
GATAGTCGCGTGATCAAGTACAAAGCAAGAGTCGTTTGGACCGATGGCGAGGGTGAACCAACCTGTTGCGTCACGAGTGGACTGTTGAGCTGCCTTTCGAGTACGCTGCCAGAGCCTGACGCGGGCGTTGGCGACGATGCCGTCAGTGTCGTCGGCGACGACGCTACCGTCGCGGCAGCGGAGCTCGGCGAACCCGGCGTTTGAACGGCAGACTGCTGTACGGGTGTGGCTGTCGGGCTCGAGCCGCCCGTGGCTATCATCGAACTGAGCGATTTTAGTCGCTCGGACTTGACACGAACGCTGCGCAACGACGACGTCTTGCTGCTGTCCGACCGTGCACTCGAGAACGGCTGAAAATCAGAATTTGATTAGCATTACAACTGGAAACTTTGGTCGACTGGTCAGTGTGAGGATGTATCTTATTAAAGCCGACAACGAGCCACGATGTGAAGAATCAGAAATTCACGTCGTATAATGGTAAATTGAAAATGTTGATGTAGTCCGGATCAATGACACTTTGAAAATTTGAGACAATGTCTAGTCATAGAGAATTGGACTCAAGTGCTCAAACAGGTCTCACCGATGTAGCTACCAAAAGCGGAGGAGTGGACCTAGAGCTGCCATCGCTGGGAGTTGGTGGCGTTTTCGCAGGTGGCGGGCTCTCGAGTTCTCTCTTCACCTCGTTTGTATCCTCAGGTGCATCTGATGAGCTTTCACCTCGTTTGTATCCTCAGGTGCATCTGATGAGCTCGGCGTTTTCGCGCAATAATCCAACTGCGTTTTTGTGCACTGATCCAACTGATTAGGCTTCGCTTTCTCTTCTTCACCCATCAGACTTTTCTCATAAGGAAGTAGCAACCTGAATAAAGATAAAAGATGAGCATTAGTTATAGAATAATAGAGAGAAGGGAGAGACAAATTAATCTGACCAACTCACTTTTCATAATGTTTTCTTGTAATAGTTGCAGCACTAGTTGAGTTAGTGCTGCCACCCATGTCATCGTGGACCGACTTCCAGAGTCGATTCAGACTAACTTTGTCATACCCGCCAAGACCCGCCAAGATCCTGAACTTTGGAGTAGAACAGGTACAAGTCAACTGTAAATGTGATAATTTGTTATCCTTGTGTATTTTGAAAATTTTCACAGAGCAAGAAAGGCCATAACAGGATGATATGTTGAGTGCAAATGTAAAACACCAAGCAAATGCCCTTGCGAATCACTGGCATAAGTACACAGATTTGTGATAATTTTACTCCAATTCCAAGTAATCAGAACTCAGGTCTTTGAGAATAATTTAGCTTCAGTAAGATAGCAAATTTGTTTGTGAGCAAGTCACATCATTGGATACTTTGGTGGAATATTGCAGTCGAGGCAATCTTCAAAATGAAGCACATAAGCACCCAAGTTGTAGAAGATTATGAAGCAATCACACAGTTTATTGATATTAGGAAGGGTGAAGTTATAGAACATTCTGCATATAGACTATAAC
>JAPYYZ010003834.1:0-19442 GCA_030522705.1 Eretmocerus eremicus
TTTATATCTCAGGTTTCTCCTCATGTGAAATATGCCCCCTTTCCTCCGTTAATGGATTTTGGGGAAGATTCATGAACTAATGATGTGTGATACCGATTTAGAAAGCATTCTGCTAATCTCATTTAGCAGCGTATTTATCGATGAAATAGGAATGGATAATATTTGGTCAATTCTGAGGGTTGAGCATTCATAAATAAAGGGTGAGCAATTGAGTAGGATGAGATTGGGAGCCTGAGCCGACTTTTCCGCAAAAATACAGCCAGTTTGAAGTAGCGGGGGGTGATTGTTCATCCATAAAAAACAGGGGTGGTGGGCAATTCTTATTGACAACGGCAATAGATTGGGCAAGTACAGTTCTATTATTGTGAATTTTTTCAGATTTTCCCTGCACACTTTTTTTCTCCGATTCCCAGAGGGTGCTCACCAGTTGCTGTCAGATATTGCTGAGGCAGTACCTGACAGCAACTTCTCTCATCACAAGTATTCAAACCAACATCTTCTATGTTCATATTCAGATGAGTATTGACAGTATTCTATCATGAAATCTTGATGAATTCCGTTGTTTTAGGGCTTCAGATACTTTGTGTGGATTTCTATTCTTGTAATTCAGGTTTCAGCATGATCATCCAAGATTGGTGGAATTAATGAATGGAAGAGGTAATGACTTCCCCCACGAAGCTGGTTTCTCCATTATCAGGACCCAAGAATCTGTGAGAATCAAGCCAAGCAGTGAGAACAAGCGATGGGAGCTCAGAAATGTGGCCCATTGCCTATCTCACCCGTTAAATCAATTCAGTTGATGATCTCAACCCTGATTTGGATTCCGAATCTGTTCCTGCCCCAGACTAGTCGAACCTATGATTATGCGATAAGAATATATACGAGGAATAAGCCATTGGCTGTGTATATGTCGTAGGCGTTTAGAAAAATCAGGCGTTAAGCTTAACGCCGGCGAATAGAAGAATTGGCGTTAGAACCATGCTCTCTCACCTTTTCGCCTAGGCGTTAAGCTTAATGCCGGACGGAGCCCCGGTGTTTAGAAAAAAATGTGCGCGGGCAGTTGCATTTTCGACCAAATTGAATGAACCAGACCTGTTTCGGAATGGAAGTTTGAAAGATCAGATTTGTAAATATTCATTTTCCCATGAAAAATGTCAACATCAGTCAGCACATTGTTGTTCGTCATAGAGAATATACGTCAAGAGTAATGATAATATAAATTGAAGGAAATACTTTTCACTTATCACAGCACGATCTCAAATGATGCATTTTTTCATGCCCTAGCCCCCGCAACTAGATTGAAATGATGCGGCTTCTTTCAAGCTAACTTGGCAACCGTTGATCGAGCACCACTCGATTTCAATCAAATATCTGGTGTCATTATGCAAACTCGAGATGATGTTCGCCAAGATGGAACTCTCGATAGAATACTCAAAGATTGGAATCCACGACCAGAGTTGCAGGAATCAGGAGCAGAGTTCATGAAGCCACAGGATGTTCGCAACAATTGACGAATCAGCTTGAGAGAAGCTGCATCATCCCACTCTAGTTGCGGAAGCCAGGGCATAAAAAAATGCAGCTGCAAAGCCTCACGAGATCAGTGTTTCGCAAAACGTTGTGCTTGTTTTGAATTTAACATAGAGTGCGGTTCTTAAGCCATCATTCGGAATCGTGCTGTAATGAACGAAGCGTTCTCTCTTCAATTCATATTATCATTACTCTTGGCGTATACTCTCTATGACGAACAACAATGTGCTGACTGATATTGACACTCTCTATGGAAGAATAAATATGTTCGAATCTGATCTTTCAAACTTTCATTCCAATACAGGTCTGGTTCATTCGATTTGATAAGGTAAGTCAAAAATGCAACTGCGCAAGCACAACTTTTCTAAATGCCGGGGCTCCGTTCGGCATCAAGCTCAACGCCTAGGCGAAGAGACGAGAGAGCATCGTTTTGACGCCAATCCTTCTATTCGCCGGCATTAAGCTTAACGCCTAGGCTTTGAGCTCAACGCCTGATTTTTCTAAACACCTACAACACATATACTACCAGAAATCGATGCCTCCTATCGAGAAGATGGTATCTCAAAACTCAATTCTGGAAGATGGTATCCCCTATGTTAATAGTATAGGAGATACCATCTTCCAGAATTGAGTTTTGAGATACCATCTTCTCGATAGGAGGCATCGAAATGGGATGTCAGTCCATATAGTGTCAACACAAGTTAGAGATTCGTGAGAGATTGCTGCAGTGAGTTTTCATGAAATTTGCCGGCTTTGACTTTCAGTTTCTAATATCATGCTGGAATCTGTTGTTACAATGTCATTGGCAGATGCTTATATGATATATGGGGCCACTTTGTCTATTATCATGCCTGTTGATAAATCATGCAGGTCATTCCCAAGGGTGAGTTGGAATATTGATTGACGTCAAAGTGAGTTTCCATTGGCGAGGTTTTGGATTCGAGATGATCGCTGGACAGAGGTATTGGAGGCAATATCCTCTAGCTCTGGATTGTTCAGATTCTATGTACTCCAAATGTGAAGAAAGGTTAGCAGCACCAATGGGGAGTTTGGTCGAGCAAGATCAACTGATGATACAATAGAAGCCTATTACGGGTGAGAATAGCCAAAACTCATGGAAAATGGGATACTTGATTATTTTCTAACTCTGTTCAGAGTGCGCATTTGTCAGCAATACTTGGGATTCCCCATATACTAGGTAGTACAAGCCTGTCGAAAAATTTTGGTCAAATTTGGTGACCCGAAGGGTGTGGTCCCCCTTTTTAGTAGGGAAACGAAGAAGGAGACCTCTTGGCCTCTGGAGACTATCTCGATCACCTCAACTCAGTGGGTGGATCCTAGAGGGACTCAGTCCGTGGGAACTACTAAGGGGGAATTAACCCGCAAGGATTCAATAATGCATTTTTTCGAGGAATAAGAGGCTGGGCAAAATTCATCACAAATCTGGAAGAATGGTTGTGAGAATTTGGTCCATCGAGCTTTGCACTAACTACCAGCGACGCAAGACCAACACAACTAATGGAAACCCAGAAACCACATTTGCGTTGCCCTTCGCTGACATGCGATATAGAATACCTTCACACGAGATTACACTGTCACGGACAGGCGTGAAGCTGAAAAATGAAGAGAGAACTAAAGGAATTCAGCCTGGCCTTCACGTGCTAATTAAGTGGGTATTTGCGATAAATAAGACAATAATCCTCCGAGAAATGAAAAATTGATCGATCTCACTTCTGCCTACTAGTGAGCAAATGTTATAAAGACGAAGACTTCTTCCACATAGAAAGAGTAAGCAGATTTGTGGAGCCTCGCTATACAGTTACATGCCAATTTGACCAGGATCCAACTGCAAACAGCTACGATAATTCAATACCATTTTAGGGATCAAAAAATATTCCCGGCTCCCAATAGAAAAAGAAAACGATCTCGGAATGTTATCAGAATATTCCAATTCCAATGGAAATATTCAGAAATCGTCTCAGATTGGAGGAAATGAGGACTACTAATCATGCCAAGCGCTTATGACAAACGATTATAGATATTTGATGCCACATATAGACTGCCACGCTTTGTACTGTCAGATTCCACGCGCACCAAATTATGATATCCACCGAGCATATATTCAAATCACGTAACGGAAATACTATTCAGCCTCCTATCATAGCGAGAATGCGTGTTGTTAATCACGAATCGAACCGTTGTCTCATAGAGATCCTCATCTTATGCAAATTAGAAAATCCACTGATCCTATTCACGATCAAAAAGCCAATAATGTCGAAGGATCGAGATGCCTCGGGTAGAAAAGACTCACAGCCGAAGAATGGAAACAAAAGCGTCATCAGCCCATAACTTTCTCATTTCTACAAATATTGATCTCTAGCTCATTAATGACCTTCTTCAAATGGACTTTCACCGGAATCGAAAATGACTTATACCATAATCTCAACCGAATTTTTACCAGGGCCACGAAATCTTTGAAGAGTGCAATTTTTCGACGTCAAGATGAATGATAGTGCGAAATGTACTAACTCAGTCGATTTTTATTGGATCCAAACGTTGAATCGCTGAAATTGTAGTCGCTTCCAAGCAGTACTAGATCGAGCTGAATGAAAAAAAGACAAAAGCGTCGGGGAATAAGTTATCTCAAAAATCAAGAATCCCAAATGTGACGCCAAAAAAAGAGCAAATGTGCGATTTTGCACATTTGTAATCACTGTCACAACATAAATTCCAGGAGAATCATCATCGCAAACATCCATCATTATGAATTAACCATCTTCTCACTCACGTCAATAATTAAGTATAGGTGTTGGGAACAATAGAAGCTGAACTTTTGAGTACGAGTGATAATATGTGCCCATCTTGACACGAATGTCATATGCGGAATCTTCATTTTTTCGAGACTATCCAATGAAATATTATTTGACAGGTGCTTCTTGACATGAGTTTGATGGCTGTTGAGCCTCAACAGAGTCAAATTCGATAGACATTCTTCTTTGCAAGACTAAAAGATTGGGGCGATAACAAGAGGCCGTGATAAATCTCTGAATAGATAATACATAGTATCCACCCTCTTGAAGAAACACTCACGGCGCAAAACTCGGAATACAATGTGAACGCACCAATATGCGCCGCGCAGCGAGCCCCCGCGAGTTATCAAGCACGGAACGGAACGGTCAGAAGCACTCACAAATGCAAGTTCGCGGCCAAAGACTGTTCTACATTCTATAGTTGACGCGTGCGAAGCGCCCAAGACCCTGGGCCGCGCAACGCTCCAGGATGGCTGCGCGACCGCAGAGGGGACGGATGATTACTGTACAAGTGGCGGGATCGCGATATAAATGACCAGACCACGTGCTCCTGTAATACGAAAGACGACACTTTACCGTCTCATCCAACAAGTCGACACTTAGAAATTTTCGACCGCGATTGTATTTTACTCAGCATGCGCATTCTTACGTCATAAGAAAATATCGCTTGGAAGATAGTTGTAATCAGCGGATATATTCACACCAAATATGAAACCTTGTCTAGGGAAGCTATAGTGAGCATTGGAAAGCTCTCGATAAAACCCACAGCAAAGAACTTACCTCTTATGCTGCTCAGATCGATTACACCTCGCATGCGTGTGATCGATCAATCGGGGATACTTCATGATGTTCAGTTGCACTTTAGTTAAAACTGCCAAAAGAGTATACTGCTGCCGCAAGAAAAGAATAAGAAACGTCTAGGGAAGCTGTGAGCCTCATAATGAATAAGTATACTCATGAAGCTGGAAAAGGATCAACTATCTCGCTCTTGCGCGATTCACGCGTGAATCACGGATATCTCAGCTTGGGGATCGGATTCTCTTACGTTTCTGGTTCAAAAATTACCGCTTTTCTATTGATCACAAGAATAGATAGCGAATGGAAGAACTGCGGAAATTGCTATGATTTCATACTCGATTTACGAGCAGAATCGTCGATTATGAGCTTTCAAAAGATAGCGTGCAGGGTTTCTCGGTTACACCAGAGCGCAAGCGAGTTTGATAATGTTCTATGGCTCCAAATATTCATAACAAAAGTGACTAACTGGCTGACATAGCGTTCAACTGAATCAACGATTGAAAATCCAAAAGTAATGGAATAATCATCCGCGAAATAATTTATTGGGAGTTTTCTCGTTGAAAGATGATGGGTATCCTTGATTATGATTCATTCATGAATTTTCCTGGTGATAACTCAAATTTCCGCCTCATTTTGGAGATTCTAGATGATTGAATCACACATAGCATGGACATATAAAAATCAATGGTATACGTTTGGCGCGAATGTTTGGATCGATGCTCGAGGCTATTTATTAGTCATTGAATCGTTTACACGATGTCCATGCAGCAAATATTAGTGATCCTCTTTTGACTACAAACCAACTGTATACATGACTGGTCGAGCACTAACTTCTCAATTTCTCAAAATACCTGAGATTTTTGAAAGTAGCAAACCAAAAGTGCGAAACTGAGAGATTTCCCATAAGGCTGTGGCGTCCCGTGCTCGCGGAACGACACAAGTTATTCATCTTTCATGAGAGTTGATGCAATGCTTAGCAAGTCGCGCTGTGCATGCATGATTAATGTGAAGCAGGTCGGACGAACCCCCATCCAAGCATGTTTTCTCAATTTCGGCACAAAAAGTAACGCCTCTCCCCAAAACGCCCGCTACACAAAGTCACGCATTGTGACAAGAAAATGACGCCTTGTTCCACTTCTCAAGCTCATTTCAGAACCGGCCCGGGCCTTTGAATTCGAACAGCGAAGCAGTCTCTTCGATCAGTCTCTGTCAGTCTTCGCTCCAGATTACTCGAAAGGTTAAGAGTCTGTCCTATCGGCTCACCCAAGTGTCTTAGAAAAGCACGACAAAGTGAGGGCTCGAGAAATAGCGGCCGCAAGTTCCGACTAGAACCCGCACTTGAGAAGTGGCGTTACCCACACACAGCTGCAGAGGGGCCAGCGCTGAATTCGTCCCCAAGCGGATTCATCCGATCTGTTCTTCATAAACTGCGCCTCGAAGGATCTGCTGATTCATCGGACTCTCGAGTAGTTTAAGGACAACCTAAACTGTAAGTTAAAAGCAACTTCTATTTCTGTGGCCACAAAATCACTGTTTTCAAATCATTCATGTAGACTCAGATTTGTTCAATCCAAACATGCAATCTTTGATCTTGCCTACGATCTTACTCAAAATTGCATCCATCGTTTTAAGTTCTCACGTTTATATAATTTTCGAATAAATTTTACCTAGTTGATTTGGAAGTTATAATTTATTTGTGAATGCATGAACATTTGATGCTTCTAAAGAATAATCTCATCAAGTGAGGTATCGAATCTGATATATTGAAGGAACAAAAGCTGGATCTCGTATCTGTAAGTGAGAGGTAAGCGCAATTGAGCATTCCGCTCGTAGGCTGTTTTCCGAACTTAAATATATTTGTCACTCGAACCCCTCTGGTTCGGACATAACAGTTTGGCATCCCTTGTGGGGAAGAGTCATAGGTGCGCTTAGCTTCTTCCAACTCCCGAGCCCATGTCAGTGACATGCAGATTTTATTGACCATACCTGACCTATAAGATATACAGAAACGCACTTCCATAAACGTAAGAGAGCAGTCGCAAACTCACATTGCAACACCCCGATTCTGACATACGAATTTCTCGTAAAAGCTAGCTCATCGAAACCTGTCGCTTCGCCACCGCGGTACTCTGACCCAAAAATAGCGCGTGATGTGAGTCGTGCGTGACGCGACCATAACGCGTGACTCTGAATGCGGCTTGACACAAAAATAGCGCGTGATAAAAGTTGTGCGTGACGCGACCATAACGCGTGACAAAAACAATCTCAATACGCCGCCATGTCATATTTAGAGGGACTCAAAAAGTCTATTGAACAGATTAGCGCAATTCCTGATCCAGCCGCTCGCGAAAAGGCCATGCTAGCCTTCTTCCAAAAGCGAAACCTCGAGAATCAGGAACGCCTCAAACTCACTTACGACACACTATTAGATTCGTCACAAAGAAGCACTATCCAATATCCAAGAATTCGACGGAACTACTCCATTGAACGAATTCGTCCAAGACGTGACAAATCAGCAAGATACCATCCCAGAAACTATACACTTTGACTTTTTACGCGGTTTATTAACAAAAATCAAAGGCGATGCCAGGAGATGCCGGAAGGATGAAGATATACAAACTCTCGATCAGTTGGAGGAAATTTCGAAATCGAATTTCGCGCCTAGATAACCGTACGATTATTACGTGAATCAAATGATGACCATTTCTGTGAAGAAGAATGAAACTTCTCGTCAATTATATATTAGGATGAAAGGCTTAATGTCAGGTGCCTGTGCTGCCCTCAAAGACTCTTTAGGACCGAACGCTCCGAATTTAGATGAAACTCAACTAGAATTGCTAGGATTGAATGCTTTCATACGCGGTCTTCCACATGGCATGGGGAGTGGCATTGCTCTCCTCGCACCAAAAAACCTGACCGCGGCCCTCGAAGCTGCCAAAAGAGCTGAAAGTTTTGCGGTCAGTCTTAATATCCATAAAGCTGAGATCCATCACACCAACTCAGAACCCCCTCAAGAACAAAGATCTAGAACTCCCGAAAATACTAAGAATACTCAGAAACAAGTCACGTTCATGGACCGAAATGATCCCAGAATGTACGATCGTCATGGAATGCCCCAACATTACGACAAAAAAGACGTCACGGCTCCGCCCCTATGAAATATGATTCGAGTGGACGAATTATTGCTCATCCAAATTCGAGCTATTCATCGCCAAATTCCGGACAACCTAACTCGAACGGACGTTCGTCGTCCCCAACACCTCGTCCTAACTCACCATACCCCCGTCCCTCATCTCCCTACAACCGATCGAGTTCTCCCTACAGATCGCAATCTCTTTACAGGTCACAATCTCCATATAAAAACTTTCAACCCTCTCCGTATCCATTCTTCCCACCTCAAGGATTCTATTCGTAGTATCAATATCCGTTCCAGTAACCCATGTATCCTGGATACTATCCTCCGGGCCCATATCCAAATGACGCATATTATCGAAATCAGAATTGGCGATCTCAGAACTCCCAAAACCCTCCGCAAGCCGCAATACCTACTGATGGGCAACATTTAAACTCCCAGCCTGCCCACAGTCAGAACTCGACCTTGGGCAGGCCAGCAGCTTCACAAATAAAAATTATGAGCGTGAGCCAATGATCAAAATTCAGTATGACATCCTTTCATCAGAAACTGGTCTTGTCTACTTAGACACGTGAGCAGACATCTGTGCAGTCATTTCAAATTCCCTTAAGCGATACGTGAAGATGGATGCATCACGAGTGATTCGAATCACCGGAGTTACCGCGGATCCCGTTTATACGCTCGGAGTGATCAAGACTTGCATTTTTGGGAAAGAGATAAGGTTGCACATTCTTCCCCCCACTTGTGTCGTCAAGTGCGATATCATATTAGGTTCGAATTACTTTAGAAAATATAAAGCCTGGATCCTATTCGACAAAAACTTAATATCTTCTGGAGGAGATAGAGATTGCCCAATTCCTCTCCTCCCTCCAAAACCTAACCTTGATTCCTCAGAGGACGAAGAGGAAGACATAGACCAAGAAGAAATCTTTTTTCACTCCATGACAGTCTCCATAGTTTTACCAGACAAAAGAGCCGAACTCCCTAAAGGCAGTTGTGACGTACTCGACTCTAAAACATCACCACTCATGGATAGCGCGTTACCACCCAACACTACACGACTAAGAGGGAGCGTGCTACTCATGTGCGGTCGAGATCCCCTTGAGCCATTCATAAGTAACGCGGATCCAACCGCGGTACCGGCATTACCGGAGTCCCGGACGGCGGAGTCACATGTTAATGACGCAGCGTTACCCTCTGTGGCGCACCTGACGCAAGTGACTCCGCTTTCTGCAGACCACACGAATCACATTTGGAATGCGTTACCCTATCAACAATGTGACGTCCGCGTTGAGATGCTTTGTGCCTCAAACTCACATTTTCCAAATCGCACAGCTAAAACGAGAACACCGATAAAATTAAGGACTCATCATGCTGACGGCGATGCGTACTTTCTACACGTGATGACAAAGAACGGTATATTCATCGGAGAAAACGCCGTTTCAGTAAAGGATGGGACATTCTATACCATAGGAATCAACGCATTAGACAGAGATATCACTGTAGAAATACCTCCTCAAGAACTCGACTCTTTCGAGCTCAAAGGGTCCGACGACTTCCTCGACTCAGGTCCGGAGTCCGAAAACCTGCTGACAAAACTAGCCAGAAAAAAACGAGTCAAACTCATCACGGACTCATTACTTCGGTCGCACCATTGCCGACATGGACGCAAAGAACTGAAACGGATAATCTGTGAATCCATCATCTTTTTATGTTACCAGAAGACGAACCTCCGAGAACTACCTACGTCAGACACCAGATCCCTACCACTGACAATAAGCCAACTGTTGCCAAACAGTACAGATACCCTCCCGCCCTCCATAAGGAAGTGCGCGAACAAGTTTCAAAACTCCTCCAGGACAATGTGATACAACCCTCCAACAGCCCTTGGGTCAGTCCACTCTGGTTTGTGCCAAGGAAACCAGGTCCCGATGAGAAAAAACGATATAGACTGGTGATCGACTATAGAAAATTAAACGAAAAGACAATACCCGATCCCTACCCATTACTAACATTGCGAAACCGGTCGTTCCTCCCATAACTTCTAGATGAGAAGGACGAAACCATCGGGTCTGAGAATTCCTCGTCCGAGGATGAAGGGTCACAAGACCACGACTCAAAACTCTCAGAGCAAGATATTCGACCACGAACAAGCCATCTGCTTTCTCCGCAGAAAACAAAACTACAATAAGAAGGTGACACTCCAACTCATCATATCACCAACGACCCGGATTCTTCCTCTCCCTCTGATGAAGAGTTCAGGCCAAACCTCCAATCTACTAAGAGATGGTCAAAGGTGACCGATAACGTCAACCAGTCAGTCACGCCTATGACAACCAACAAAGAGAATGGAACCTATTGGTGGGACAGCGAGGGGATTAAACGAGATCCAACGCACCCCACATTATCGGATCTGAACCTCGACTCTTCAGTAACGATCCTAGATAAATCAACTTCTTCACTACCAGTTTATCTAGGCACAGATGCTGTCCCCGATGGAATCGTGGGAGATGGTGTTGCCCATTCCTTTTTACCATCAGATACAACCCCCACTTGAGAAGCAATGAGGACCAAAATGTCCCCATCAAGAAATATATCAGCAAAATCTACCCCATTCCCACTGACTGGCAGTGGAAGGGCTCAACTTCCGAGTTTTTGGAAAACTCTGAGCACCATCAACCAGAAAAATAATGATGTCGAAGACGACACCAGCCCTCCTTCACAGTCACCAGCACAACCACGACCACTCCGCCAAGACGGGCGACTAATGAAATCAAATAAGCTGCCCCCCGGTCGAAAACTCCCGACCGTTACGCCAACCGTCACCCCTAGCGTATCACCGAACGTTGCGCCGAACGCTACCCCGACCGTCACGCCAACCGTCACGCCTAGCGTATCACCGAGCGTTGCGCCGAACGCTACCCCGCCCGTTGACTTGAACTACCAGAGACTCATATCTTTGAATGTGGCCATAACCAGAGAATGTCTCACTTATTCAAAAGACAATCTAGTGCATTTTATTTCATCCGACTTCAACATTTCATCACTAAATAATATGCCACTTATCGATATGGAGGCGATCGATTCAGCAAAGTTCAATGTACAAGATCCCGGTGTCGGCGACATCTTAGTCACCAAGAATCGTGATCGCTCCATCTATAGCTTAATTATTTGTGAAAGAAAAGACTCCCCCATAACTCCGAGTAATATCAAATGGTGCTTATCCAACCTGTCTAAATTGATTCAAAAATCTGGTTTAGAGTCATTCAGAGTGGCAAGAATAGGAGAATCAACCGATAACCTTCCTGAACGAATAATAAAAAACGCCTTTATAGAAGAATTTCGCCAATTCCCTTTGACTTTTACATTCTGCTACGGCACATGCTCCAAACCTCCCCCAGAAAAGATTCCTCCAATCCTAGAAGAGCTTCATTCTAGCTCATTCGGAGGCCACAGGGGAAGAGGCAAGACCTACAGGCGCGTACGCAAGAGATATTGGTGGAAAGGGATGAAAAGAACTGTTGAGGAATTCATGAGTAAATGTTCGGTCTGTCAAGAACGAAAGATGATTGGAACTCGCACCAAAGTACCTATGGTCATCAGTGATACGCCCATGGAGGTATTTTTGAACGTAGCAATTTAGACCGTAGGTCCGCTACCTACCACCCCCTCGAATAACCGGCATATACTGACGATGCAATGTCAGCTTTCAAAGTTTTGTCTAGTCGTCTTTGTGCCCGATATACGGGCCATCACAATCGCTGATGCGTCAGCTCGCCACCTAATCGCTAACTTGGGCGTTCCAAAAATAATCCTCAGCGACCGAGGTACAAGCTTCGAAAATCGATTACTCGAAGAGCTCTCTAACATATTTGGCTTCAGGTTAGTAACCACCACCAGTTTCCACCCCCAAGAGGGAAGAAACTCTAACTCTTCTTTAGAACCCAGTCATGGCACTTACATTCGGACAAAAGCCGCTGAGAAACAAGATTGGGATGGAATCATTCCATTTGCAATGTTCAAATATAAGACATCCGTACACAGTTCCACAGGCTTCAGCCCCTTTGAAATAATTTATGGGCACAAAGCCCGCGCCATAGACAAATTTCCGGATGAAACAGAACTTGATACATACAATTCTTATTCGTGCAATTTGATCAAAACCCTAGCAGAAATCGAGAGAGCAGCCCGAGATAATTTGGTACAGTCGAAGAAAAAAAGAAAAACACAACACGATAGAAATAAGAAACCTGAGAATCTCAAAGTAGGAATGGACGTATACGTCCTGAAAGAGCCACGAACCGGAGAACTCGACAAATTTTTCAATGGGAAATTTAAAATCAGAAAAATTCATATCGATAGGGGAAAACGTGCATTCTGCTAACGGGCATGCATCACTCATGACTGTTACAGGTGCGCAGTATGGCACTCTGCAAGATGATGCTCTTGGCTCCTTTGTGGCTGTTCAACTTGGGTATTAGCGTTACGTCCGGTAATGTCGACAAAGCCTACAACCTAACGCGTATTCTTAAGAACTCCGGGATTCATTCCGAATACTTCGGAGAAATTCGAATGATAAGATCCGAATGGAGGATTACGGTTACCTTAGATTGTAGTAAACTGAGAGAGAAAGAGGGTTGGGGAGAGAAACAACTAGGATCAATGCGCGGAAAATGTGCTGCAAGGTTTAACGACTGTGATGAACTGATCCCGCGTTCCAAGTTAGAAAATATGATGCATAACTTAGACCTCCTGCAAAACGATCTGACAGAATTCTTCTCGACCCCATCCGTTCCCGAAGCTCCTCTCTCAATTGGGCGTGATCTAAAGAAAAGAGGCGCACCTCTGAAAATAATTGGATGGGCCGATAGGAAACTTTTCAGTACCATGGATGCCGACGATCGCGAGCTCATAACTAAACAAGTAAACGACCTCTACGACCGTAACCAGAACATTCCATCACTCGCTCCCGAAAGAACCCATATCCTGAGATCTGAATTAGACAGTATTCATAAAGTCATGAGATCACAAGGAAAAGAGGTGTAAAAATTACACATTCAACTATCGAGAGACCTTGCTACAGCCTCAAGGACAACAGAACAACTATCATTCCGTGAGAACCTCGAATTGTGGGCGACCGAATTTGAAATGGTGCTACAGCATTCTATTGCGTCATACAAAACACTGATCAATGCCATTGAAATGACAGCTAGAGGAGAACTACACCCTTTGCTGCTAAGCCATGACCAACTTCAAGATCTTTTGCATGACGTTAATGGCCATGAGACAGATCACGTACTACCATGGGGAAAATGCAGGATTACGCCCAAATATCTTTTCTCCGTATCAAAAACATACGTGCACGCCGTGAATCAGAGGATCCTCGTGACATCATCATTCCCCCTGGCCGACAATGATCAATTTCCGCACTATCGCATCTACAGTCTCCCGGGAGTAATGAACATATTCCAAAATCGCAACTCCTTCGTCTTCGTAGCTCCGAGATTCTCAGAGGTGCTTGTGTCCGAGAAATTTCCGGTCCTACATGCTACTGCAAGGTGACCAATTGAATAATTGTATGAAAAGGAACAACACCAGACCATGTAAAATTTCCGAACCTGTATATAATAGTCATATTGGAGACCCTTGTGAATTCGAATTTTTAGCCAGACAACCAATAGACGGACCAATAGATTGCAATTACGCGATATCGTCGGCAACAAATCCATACATCGAAAGATTGCTTTCAACTAACGAATGGCTATTTTCTACCTCATCCGCCCTAAGGATGAAAATGGCCTGCTCAGATCAATCCACGAGCGATCTGATACTCAATGGTACAGTCATCCTGTCTATTGATGGAAAATGCGCCGCGTATGCCGACAATTTTACTGTTCACGGGGTTGAAAAAATCGATTTAGACTATACATTCACCTACGAGCCGGGATTCGAATCAGATATCAACAAAGTCATCGAATCAGATATCAACAAAGTAAAAAGAACTCGAATAGCACTCAGTGACAAAAACCATGAAATATCTGAAACTATTCACAACTGGCTATCAAGCAGAAGTTCAATCGCATTAGGAGAAATAGAGAACCGATATCGAGAAATATGCAAATAGAGAAGAATCACAGAAACCTGCCAGACCTGTTTAGGTTTTTCATTCGCAACAACAACCCTAATCGCCATCCTTTTCTGTTCAATAATCAAAAAAAATCGAAATTTGCAAAAAAAAAGAGAAAATTAGGAATAACGCAGAGTTAAGAATCGTCACCATTGATAACACGGACCTCCACTCGTGGCAAACGACAAAAATCAGAAATAATCCTCGACCTAATAGACCTCAATGTATAACTCCTCACCTTCCGCATAACGAATCACTCAATAGAGCACTGGTGCCATTCGTCCATTCACATAACATAGCTACAGACCGACCGAACCTCCAAGGAACTCCTTTCACACATGCCCTAGAATATTGTGCGGCCGATTTCTCCAGGATACCGCGACAATATGTCGATTATTCATGATGAATCTTACACGGTCCGACGAATAAATCCCAAACTCAGCTCGATAACACCACCTTCCGGTATCAATAGGCTGGAGCATCTCATGACGTTGCTGTCACGCTGCATCGCGGTCGTCGCGCTGCGTGACAATTGTCACATTCATGACGAAATGTCACGCTACATCGCGGTCGTCGCCCTGAGCGACAATTGTCACATCCATGACGGATGTCACACCGCATCACGAGCGTCGCGCCGCGGGACGAGTATCACGTTCATGACAAAATGTCACGCTGCATTCACTTGTCGCACCTCGTGACAATCAAGCTTTGCTCTGGGTTTGTCAGACTGCGGGACTGGAATATCGCCGACATCCCACTATATTGCGGTAGCATTATCAGTAATAACACGGCTATATGTTATAACACTACTAAAGCTCCTGAAATCTCTCGAAACTATTTTGCAACCGAATTCCAATATTCACAAACAATTACTAGAAACCCGGAAATTTTGCCAGGAAAAACCTGTGCATTGTTGACATTTTCATTCTCTGTACTGAAATAACGAATAACTTACAAGGACAAACGCCTCCTCTATATAGAATATCGCTCGCAACGGACTGCTTCTAAATCACATAATAGGAAGAAATATCAATTATCTTTGCGTTGCAGGTCAGTGCGGTATTTCACAGGAAGAAGGGTTATCTAAGTAACACAGACACACATTTCTCCGAAATAACCGAATTATAATTTATTTCTATGACCACATTAAAATCAACATATACGTAAATAATCAAGCAGCTGGAGAAGGACTCCGAGACTAAGGACATGATTTTCATTAAAGTCCCCCGGAACCAATTCCGGCCAAAAATACATCACTTCACTGCCCCCCCGACAAACGCTGCGTAGCTCCACACCTCTAGAGTGAAGCATCTTTCTGGAGTCCAAATCTCGACACGTTCATTGTAGAATAATCTGCGCGGACCGAGGAAATCAGACGATTCTTCTACCGGTTCCGTTTGTCGGCCCCAATCTCCATACTCAAGCACGTTTTCAACTCCACAAGGAAACCTGTCGTTCCATCGTCGATCAGATCGCCGGAGGGCTCTCGTCGCCGCCCAATTATCAAACTAAAATACAGAGAGTAAATACAATACTTCCAATTCGAACACCTATAACATCGTGGGAATATTGAAACTCACACAAACCCTAACGTAGGGACGCCGCGGCAGTCCACGAACATAACGGTGCGGGCACAACCCGCGAGCGCGCAGACATCGCCCTATAGCGCAATACTTTCTGATAGCCCTCCAATCCTCAAACTGAAATTTTTTCAACAAAAAACCCTTCCACCCCATGGTCAATCACCCAAATAAATGTAACTGCGAATCGAAACTCAAGTGCTGACTTACATTCACCCAATGGTAGCAGGGCCTGGGAGGGATGGAAAAATTGTTCTCCATATCCATGTCACTCTGATTGACCTTCGACCGCACAGACACTTGACGAGCTACAAACTGAGACAGGCAACGCCTCACGAGCCACGGGACTCGGGATTGCCAAAGCAGATTCAGCAAAATTCCTCCACGCGAGTCCAATGACCACCTCAAATGTGCATGCATAAACTTCCTCTTCGAAAGTTTCTCAACGATTTAAATTCATGTAGTTGGGACTATGTCATATCACTTATTAGACTACTAATTTGGACGCCTGCCTGTTGATTCTCAATAACGAGAAACATTGTTCGAGAAGTGTAAACACAAACAGACAGAACTTTGAAAGGGTTTATCATATTGTTACTTGGAAATGTTCAGAGTTCGTACTCCTCACAGACTAATCTACAAATATTCAGCCTTCAAACATGCACTTTCTGAAAATTTGTCATGAACAAATGAAATTGTTATGAACATTTCAATCACTCTTAGTGAACTCATTATTGTTACTCTCAGGATGATTGAATTGTAGAATTAGGAAAAATTCGTGTCACAATGAGACCACTCTTGACAAAATTATGCTATTTGCTTATAATATTATTTACTCAGGCCGAAAACTCGATACATATTATATCTGTCCCGAGATACGTGTGATATACTAGCACATCGAAACCAAATGATACATACAATCCTAAGTCGAGTAAAACCCATATCAGATATATTGTTAGTATAATTTGTTAATAATTTGTTGATATAAGCAGCCAATTGTATACTCTATTATTGTTATCATATGTAGAATTTATGTACCCTCTTCTTACCATGAGATGAGTTGCTCTCGCAGTGCAAGTACGCCGGGGCCAATCAATCACCGCAGAAATTTACTCATATCAAATAACATATGGCTATCCTCATGCACACACACACACACACACGCACGCTCGCAAAGGCACAGCCATACACACACACACACATACACTTGAAGCCACATTAATAGTATTCACCAACACGTCCAGTCGTGAGCATTCAAAATTCGCACCGCTAATCAACGCCGCATCAATACCCGCATGATCCAACAGATGGCGCGACCATGGAGTTTTCAGCCTCGAGCAGATTACCGACACCGAGCAGATTAATTCATCAGCCACGAGGCGTACATAATTTCTCAGTCATCAACGCCACACGCACAATACCTAACAAAATGGAACGAGCTACTGCTCAACTGTTCGCTGAATATTTGAAGGAATTATTAGCGCGCGTGGACCATGATCTGGGCGTTGTGCAAGAAGTGCAAGACTGCGAAAACAGAATGGGGTTGTCTACGAGCAGCCGGCCTCAGCGTATTCACCTGTGAGAACTGTTGTGATAATGGGAGATAAATTCCACAAATACACACATTATTTACAACACAACACTGCATATCGATGAGCCATGAATTACATGTACTGCCCGACAACCACGCGTAAAAGATTGCCCCCGCCGTCTCAGGCTGGCACCTCTTCGGAGCGGGAACGCCTTGGTTGGAGAACTAAATACCTGAATTTTTTCTCTTTCATCCAGCCTTAGGGTACATTCTCGGGACGAGAATGGTCTAGCCGGGAAGGTGTGGCGTCTAATGCTCGCGGAACGACTAGAGTTATTAATATTCCGTGAGGATTGATGCAATGCTCAGCGAGTCGCGCTGTGTATGCATAATTAATGTGAAGCAGGTCGGACGAACCCTAGCCAAGCATGTTTTCTCAATTTCGCCACAAAAAGTGACGCCTCTTCCCAAAAAGCCCGCTAGACGCCTCTTCCCAAAAAGCCCGCTACATAAAGTCACACATTGTGACAAGAAAATAACGCCCTGATCCGCTTTTCAAGCTCATTCCAAAACCGGTCCGGGCCTTTGAATTCAAACAGCAAAGCAGTCTCTTCGATCAGTCTCTGTCAGTCTTTGCTCTAGATTACTCGAAGCGGTTTAGAGTTTATCCTATCGGCTCACCCAAGTGCCTTAGAAAAGCACGACAAAGTGAGGGCTCAAGAAATAGCGGCCGCGAGTTCCGACTAGATCCCGCACTTGGAAAGTGGCGTTACCCACACACAGCTGCAGAGGGGCCAGCGCTCAATTCGTCCCCGAGCGGATTCATCCAACCTGTTCTTCATAAACTGCGCCTCGAAGGATCTGCTGATTCATCGAACTTACAAGTAGTTTGAGGACAACCTAAACTGTAAGTCAAAAGTAACTCCTTTTTCTGTGGACACAAAATTACTGTTTTTGAATCATTCATGTAGACTCAAATTTGTTCAATCCAAACATGTAATCTTTGCTCTTGCATACGATCTTACTCAAAATGGCATCCATTTCAAGTTCTCACGTTTATATAATTTTCGAATGAATTCTATCTAGTTAATTTGGAAGCTATAATTTATTTGTGAATGCATGAACATCTGATGCTTCTAAAGAATAATCTATTCAGGATATCTTTAAATTTTATGAATATCAACTTTTGTGAACAATCTCATTAAGTGAGGTATTGAATCTGATATATTGAAGGAACAAAAGCTGGATCTTGCATCTGTAACTGAAAGGTAAGCACAATTGAGCAGCCCGCTCGTAGACTGTTCTCTGAACTTAAATATGTTTGTTACTCGAACCCCTCTGGTTTGGACATAACATTTTGCGAAAGAAAGAATATATATATTGCCCAAATTTTCACTACCAAATCGCCAATTTTGAGGATAAATCTTTCTGGTATGAGCACATCTCCCCATTGTCGAGGGTCTATATTAATGTACCAACAAGGTCTACACTCAAACATTATAGAAAAACCATTGCTAAAATTTGGAACTTTGACATTTTTTGCGGAAAAACGAAAAAAGACACTTTTATCATTTGTAACCGCTATTGGTAAGTTGATTTTGATGATATTACCCTTGTAAACCTCTATCCTGGTGAATAAACTACCCATTCCTTCATAACGATAGCTATTTTAGCCATTGGAAGCAATAGAAGTTCATAATCCTCGATAAAGAAGAGAAAAAGCATGAATTGGCTACCTGCATTTTTTTGGACCCCCTAAACAAAAGACATGGCAAATTAGAGCAAATTCAGCGGAATAAGGTGCAATTCGGGAAAAAATTCCCAAAATTCTTTTTCTGCTTGTGCAAATTGTTTCAAAGTTGCGTAACTTGAAAAAGACTCGCAGTGGTCGAGCCCCGCGTGACGTCATATGGATACAATCATCGGCTGCGACTAC
>JAPYYZ010003835.1:0-21368 GCA_030522705.1 Eretmocerus eremicus
CATATTATGGGGACAATCGATTTTACTTCACTAATCCACATGTAGAGTTAGTTCCAGATCGATTCTCGAATTTTGTAGAAAAATTTGAATCTTGCTGTTTTGAATGACAAGTTGCACAAATAAAATGAAGAAAAATGGAACTGGGTAACATGGACTGAGATTGGTTCTGTTGTCATTTCATCTTGTATGGATTTGAGTGCCGAGGTGAGTTGATCTCATCTTCAGGAAAAAAAGCTAATAAATATATTCAAAGACTGATAACAGTCAATCGTTACCATCTTACGAGACGTGAACTAACTGTTTACGATCGATACGCTCCATGTATCATTTCATGTAGCTATATTTTTATTATCAGCCTGAAGAGGTCGACGAATCGCGTTGATGAAACATTGCCATAAATACATGTTGCAAAATGTGTGTAATGTCTTCACACCCACGCAAAAATCTGTCCTCCAAAATCGATTGAAGAACTTCCTATTGCATGGTAAGATTTGATGTCACTTAGACAAGAGCCGATTTTATATTCAAAGTCTGTTAGCGACTGCATTTGGCATTTTCTATCGAACAACATTTTTGGGAGCACTGTATTCCCATTATATTATATACCTTCAGCGCTCCAGAGTGGGCTTTGATGAGTACATTGACCTCAATGGGCACGAGTATCTTACATTGAAATGACTCCATGTATTACATTCCTCTTGGTTTTTTGAGGGAAGGAGGATGCAAAACATAGCGTTCGCCATGGTTTCTCGGTTTGTCCGGACAACGACTGACGGATGGGGCGTCCTTACCAGAAGACGAGGCTTACCACGTGTTCAACACTCGAAGGGAGAAGCCATAAACTCTTGGTAGCCTCTTGCGGTACAGCTCATCAACAGCTATCGCGTGAATCATTCATGGAAGGAGAACATCAACTGGGACGATTTCCATTTTAAATTTCACTTGGAATACGAATTCCCGGGTCACTTTCCAGAACTTTTGATTCAAAACTGACAAAGTTGTTTTCATTGTGGCGCGGCGCGAGAATTCAGCCATTCTTCTCTCAGAGAATTTATATGCATGCCCGGAAATAGCGCCCTTGCCGTGTCTCAACACATTCATATCGCTCAGTCTGACGTTTTTCACTTTGCCCCTGTCTCACTCATTCCGCATACTACTGCGCGAGGCATACCCGTTCACATGACACGCTCGTACAAAATAGATATCGCGAGAATTACTCTCAATGTCGAGTTGTTTCGAGGTGGCAATATCGCATCAAAAGCTCCATGGAATCTTGGTCGGCCGTGTGTGCGGCAGAACCGTATGGATCGTTTGCTTCGCGCAGGTTTGCGCCCAGTCTCGTGACTATTGGGTGTTAGTCGCGCGTGACATGATCTTCCTGAGTGAATAATACTGCAATTTAGGGCTCGGCGATATGCCGCAGCGCGCCGTACATTGACGCGAATGAGAAGAAAGCCATTCGCAAGCCCAGTGTGCCGGGCTCGAGGTGTAAATTCACATTATGAGAGACGTGGATGTATGTGCAGAAAGAGGAAACTATGTAAACGAGCTGGCTTTGAGACTTATTCACGGTCGATACTATAATTTAATCAAGAACTATTTCGCCACGCCTCGCTGTCCAATCTTTCTCCCGTGATGGGATAATTATGCAAATTTTGCCTAAGTAATGGATCAAACGTTTTCCAGATCATTACTTTATCCTCATTGATTGATCCAAAATCTATCCTTATGGCATCAAACTGAAAATTTTGAGAGTAACATCATTGTCAATTTTCTATCTTTGTCTCGAGATTCCCAATGAATAATACACGAGCTCATAAGGATCGAACAAATGAACCCATTTGACTAATTGGGGAGAGTGAGAATGTTTTCCCCCTTGAGTACCAATCAAATGGGGTGATTTTCAATCTTTCGATCTCGAAAGACTGAGGGTGAGAAACTCAGAAGGTTCTCGAAGTATTTTAAATTTTTACTTTTCTTTCTCGTTGCAACGTTTCGCCCTCTTGTTTTGAGGAACTCATCAGGCGGCTTATTCTAGAACACCAACAAGTACACAAAGCAGTGAGATAATATCTGAAATGATTCACATTAATTCTGACAACCGCTGCATCAACAAGAAAGAAGATGGTCAAAAATTGAGTAGCATATCCAATTCGCTGTGGTGTAGAATTTGATAGTTTCCCCCTCTATGTCTCTCCCGATTCCGTACAGCTCTCTGCACATTTACATAGGTATAAGTAGAAGGATTTGTGTGAGTCATGCGAAAATCATGTGATACGAAGTGCGAGCAGACTATTTAATACACAACGTATTGGCAACAGCCGGACAACTGATCCTGGCTCGAAATTTTCTTAGTGAGAATGTAGTGATGTTATTCGAAAATTCAATGTAAGTAGTACAACATCCTGCAAACTATGCTTGTGCGTTCTCATAGCTCGACCGAGTTATAATTGTTTCACCGTTTTGTGTACTTGTTGGTGTTCTAGAATGAACCACCTGATGAGTTCCTCAAAACAAGAGGACGAAACGTAGCAACGAAGAAGAATTTCAAACATCTAAAATTCTTTGAGAATCTTCTGAGTTGTTCACCCCCAGTCCTTCAAGATCGAAAAATTGAAAATTACCTCATCCGACCATTCGACTTAATCCTGAACCTTCATGTATCTGTTCAAATCTTCATGCATGAGCCTTTATTGATAACACTGAGGGAGAATGAGTTTCCTAAAACGTGAACTGAGACCGTAGCCGCGATCAGAAATTCTGGCACAATACATCGTGATCATCTACAGAATTTTCAAATGGCTTTCCACCGAATGGACCCTGGTAGGAAATGAAAATAGAATTGGGCAGACAAGGGCCATTTTTATTTGATTTCTGGCCACCTCACATTCGCTTATTTTCTACCAGTGGTAGGATAGCGAGAAAGCAGCACATCCTAAATTGCAAAGAAGTTAAGTGAACTTTCAAAGAAGTTGACGGGGGTGCATCGTTTGGAAGTGCTTCTACCATCAACTGGGTTTGTGTGTGGAAGAATCCAGAACGGTTGAGAATTGAGAATGGGTTTTGGTCGTATACAGGCGATTCATCTTGCATGGAGGGCGTTTTTAATCCTTCCTCAGCAGCTTAGCAGGAGATAGCCGGGGTCACAGATGTTATCGGGGACGTTCATTGTCTCTGTGGAATCGATACCGTGCATCGTAAACGAAATTCATGAGTTCGTGAATTCGGCGCCCGCCATCGGAAATATGATGCACGTAGCTTGACGGTGAACGGCAAGAGTTAACTCGACGCATCCAGATTCTCGAGCCAACAATCAATCATCCCGCCCATAATTCATCGAAAGGGATCCAGTCCATCCACCATATCCGTGCCGTGTGGGATGAATGATGTTTGCGCCAATGAAATATGCCACGAGTACGGCGCTCCAAGGGTTTGTTCGGCATGTTTTTATAACGCGGTGGATTGATTGATGAGACTGGACTGTATCAAAAGTTCATGGATCCGGAAATGAAGAGTGCGTTCGCAACCAAATGCCCATCCGTTCCATGAGCTGATAAGCTCCCTTCAGAAACTGCTTACGGATGAAAAGAGTCGATCATTCTGGTAGGCAGAATTTTCGTCGAACTCGACATTGTTTGAGGCTTTTGGCACATCCTCCGTAACTCGTAATGATGATACTCTGCATGATCTTGTCGGAAGCTGGCCTGACGAGGCGGAGGGTGGCTACCGCATTCCATGGACAAACTCGACGAGAGGGTGTCACGCCGGAACTGCATCAAAAGCGCTCATTTTGACTCTGAAGAAGACAGAGCTAGGCCAAGAGTAGTCGGGGCCGTCGAAAGCAGCGCGGTTTGCCGCGCGCCATCAACAAATTTATCGCGGCTCGCTGTCGGGAGCGACATTTGGCCAGGGGCGATGCATAATATAGTCCGAACTCGGTTGCGCGGGTGGCGAGTCGAGCGACAACAGCCGCTTCCGCATTGGGTGCGGCGCGTTATTACGGCCCATGTTACGGCCATTATGTTTTGATGTCGCTAGCGGGACTTTGTTACAGCTGCAGCCCCGTAAAGCCCGTCGCTGTGGCGAGAGGCTGCTCGCGCGTGGGTGTATCGGGTCGAGTCGTTATCCCGTGTCCCGTAAGAATGCATTCATAATGCGCCCGTATAATTCCCGCTGAAAGAGATTCCGTGTGCTTTGTATGCGCGGCTGTGGCGTATATTGGTCGCGACGTTGACGCGAGCCATCGCGAAATTTGACGTGGCGCGGAAGCTCCCATATATGAGAACGTGAACACATTTGTCCCAACACTACTTCGAGAATGAGAACGCAACAATTTTGTCTAAGCCTGTCGATTTTTGTGCCTATTGCAGATCCAAAATTCAAGGAGCCCATCGTGAACGTGACCGCACCCGTGGGCAGGGAGGCGATGCTCACGTGCACCGTAGAGGACCTCGCCGGATACAAGGTAGGCAATCCCAACGGATTCTCATCTATTCATTCACCACATTGCTCGATGACAGTGGGCTCGAATCAGAGTGCGACAATCGGAAAAGCCATGTGTGCAAGCCCAGGTGGCTTGCAATTTGAATCCCATAGGACGCTCTCCAGCCTGCAAATACCTCCTCAATTTGTATCTTTTGAATTCGTGGAAACTGCATATACTCGACTGTCGTTGATTCTATACAGCGGAGTTGTTGAGAAATCACGAGTTTGATGGGGCTTCTTGCGTTTGATACATAAAGAAGCTGACACGTGTGCTAGAGTGGCTCTAACGCCACACGCTCCTCATTTAGCTCGATGTCCAAGAGTCCTCATCTCCTTTCATTTCGATCCGAATTTTGAGCATTTCTTTTAGCCTAGATGAATGATGTCTCACGGCTGTTCAACGATCATTTTGAGCTTCTGATTCTCTTTCATACAAACCGACTGCTGATTGCAAAGGTGGCGGGTTTGTAATCAAGATGAGATTGCAAAATGGATCGCAGTATTCCAAAACTCTCTTTGCAAGTAGCTGCTCGATCCTCGAGGGTCGGCTGATTCATGGCGACGGGCAAGAAGTATCGCCCTCCGAAGCATATCGAGTGAGTCAACCGATGGCTTCCGGAGTCAAAATCTTGGGCTCCGGCTGCGGAAGCTCATAAAACTCTCGGAGCGTCGCGAGGCCATCCCCTTTGGCGGGGGCTGCCGATGAATTGTTGTTTGGCCTGGCTCCCGCCGCGGCACGAGAGCATCGCTGTCCTGGAAATACGGGAGGCAGTGCCGTCGAGATGCGCCCTTCCTGTCGCCACGAGCGGCGCACCGTTTCAATTTCAGCGATTTCCATTCCGCTGGAAGCCGAGGGCCGTTCCTTTCGCCGCGATGGCCCACTGGCATCCGCATATACCTTCGCGTTCAAGACGGAGTACTCGCGTCTCGCGCGGAGGAAAACAAGCGCTTCGAGGCTGCTAAGCGCACCTGCACACCCTCCACATGGCCGCTCGTGAACGTCTTTTGTCGTTCCATCGTGGAAATTTCAGTGGGCCACTCATCTTGTTGGACTAAATGGGATCGTTGCGTCTTTCTGGATGCTCCGTTCGAAGCTTTAGGCCACGTCGGATGGAAGCGATTTACATCTGGTGCACCCCGCGTCCATTGCGGGCATGGGGTTTGAAAATTCCCTGTTGCAACGCGTGCCCCATCGCATATGGCTTTTTCCAATCTCCTTTGCGGAAGGAAGGTCTTGCGTAAGGAGGGCTTGAGCGATCCATCAATCGATGCGCACTTCTCTGAAATGCGTTGCGACTCGTTTTACGTCAATTTCTGCGATGCTCTCTCTCACAGCGAGATGAAATTCTGAAGATTCCGAGATAGTGGTTAACCATGTCGGACTCCACGTTGATCACTACTACTTACGCTTATTTCAGTGGGGAAAGCGAAGACACGGGAACCTGCAGTATACTCGGTCGGCGGAATAGCCGCTCATTCCAGAACTTCGGAGGGTAACTCGTTAAAATTGCACATCAAAATGACTGATAACGGCCGTAAAGCTCTTTATGACTCTTGATGATGCTCGGATAATGGGTAGTGCGAAAACTTGAAATCCTTCAAATGTATCTCTTGAGCAACGCTGGCTCGCAAATTGTCGCTAGAATTCTATCGTAGCGTATTTTGAATCCGTTACATTTCATTTGTGCATCCGACTCGGATATTAACCGCAGTATACTCGTATAAGGCTTAAAATCAACGGATCTCTAGATATGGGGTTTCCTGGACGCTCCTGTAAGATGTCTGAGCGGCGCATTCCATATCCCCCCATCACTTCATGCCTATGAGAATATGGCGATTTTCTGATCAGGATTTCCCGGCTCAATTTTATGAGGCGAGTGCGCATAATTTGCCCGCATTCAAGATCTCGAATACGCGCACTTGTAAGCTTTCTGGCGCATTCCTCTCATACATTTCATGTTGATAGATGACAAAACAACTGATTTGGACAAATCCAAAATAATCTATGGAATTTTCAGAAGGGAAACTTTGGTTTTTGCCACTTTGACTTTTTTACTTTGTCCAGTGAAAGTCGTGGCAAAAACGATGTCAAGATCAATCTTGATATAACTTGACTCATTGTCTCCGTATTCTCTTCATTTTAAAAATGCTTCTATCAAAACTGCAAAACTGGACTTCAAGACCACTTCATGGACATGCTGCTCAAAGGAGTACGGTGTCTCTGATTTGCTCCACATGTGTAAAAGGCCTGTCTCCATGAGAGCATATTGGTTTTTCGTAGAATCGCGATACATAGGCTCCAAGAGATTCAAATAAAATTCACCTTGGCTCATCTTGCAGTGTTTTCTATAATTTTTCAGATATCTTGAGTCTTTCAGATGAATTTCAAATGGGAGGAGAACAAATTCAGAAATGGAGCATGAGGCAAATTAGGTAAATCTGCTATAAGTGAGTTCTAAGTTGACGAAGTTCGACGTATCTTACTCCATTTGAAAGATCTTGAAATGAGCTTTGAAATGAACTGAGATGCAATGAAACATGCGGAATGATTCAAAAGTTATGGGTGACACAAAATCAGCAGAACGTGGGCAAGTTAGGCTCATTCACCTCATTTGAGTTCCGCTCAATGATTACAAAGATCCGATACCTTCAAATTCATTGGAAAGTGACGCTCAACGGGATTCCAGCTTGTGGTCGCTCACGTCCGTGGGCCTGGAGGACAGCCTCTCCTAGCTACACGAGTCCAGCTCATCGGCAGCAAGGATGCAATCTAGTTCACGCAGACTCAAACTATGATGTCTAGCGAGCTCAACTCGGAAGAGAACGCGCGAGAGTGCTAAATCAGCGGAACTGGCCGAGCTCGCCGCACTGCACTTCTCATATCGTCTCCGCGGCTTTTCTCGTGGCTCGTGGCTCAAGCGGTCCGGGACCCGCGGCGCAGAAAGAATATTAATTACGAGAGCCGCTCCAAATGAAAGTTTGCAAAAGCCCAAGAAACCGCGCGAGCTCGCAAGCTGCACCAGTCCGGTGTGAACTGCCGCGTTCGAGAGGGGGTGACAACAGCGCGCAAGCGAGAATCCTCCCCGTCTCTCTTTCATCTCTGACGCATAACGCGCGAACGTCGGAAGGCGATCCGCTTCCGCGCCGGGCCGCGCGATAACCCAGTATTTACGAGGCTCGCTCGCGGAATCCGTGCGCGTAATTTACACCGCGCTGCCCTCTCTGCCGGATCCGCGCTCCGCGACGTGCATTACGCCCGTGCTTTTTTCAGCGCCCCTTTCCTGCGTTGGCGCGTCCGAGCCCTGCGCCGGGGGAACCCGCGGTCGGAGGCGGCGATCTGCCCCGGCCCTGCCTCGACCACCCCCCCCCCCCCCCTCGCTGCGAGTGCCATCGAAAATTAAACGTTTTTGCGCTACATCAGTCGGCCCGGAGAGCCCGTCCGCGGCAATAAAATATTCATTCATAGCCGCTCAGATAGGGCCGGAGGAAGCGAGCAGAGCGCAGAGAGCGGCTCTTTTTTGTCCCTCGATCCTGCACTCCGTGCCCGGCACGAGATAAAACTATCCGCGCGGCGCGCGGCGGAGGGAAAAAGACGCGAGCCGCGTGCGAGATCAGCGCGTGCACGAATCGCCCCCCAAGTCAATTAACTTTGAAATATAGGAAAATCATTAAGCGAGTCCCAAGCCGAGACGACGAACATCCTCAGCTCTCCTCGGCACATACCAAAGTAGTTACCGCCGCCAGAGCTTTATTATCTTGTCCGATTTCTACGTTCTTTGATTTACGGAGTTCGTTATCAAGACTCCATTCGCCAAGCGTTACATGGGCTATGGGCTGAATGCAGTGATTAATTTGAAACAAAAAATGAATGCCGCGTCGAACGAGGGGAGTTGGGAGCTGAAACTTTTGGGATTCGGACACGGTACAAGGAAAGGAAATGCGCGGAACCGATCGTTCATACTTTTTGTCTCGTAATTAAATTAGTCAACCGACATGGTATGCGGAATTACTCCTCCCGGACTATCAATCATCCGATCACGCTTTCGTCTCAGATAGGATTTGATTCTATTCCGTTCTCATTCTTCATCAAGAGTCTCAATTTGAAGAAAATGCGCTCCGATTCAGTTCAACAGTATAATTGAAATCGATGGCGCGCCAGAATGCGAAGCTGTCATCCAGTACTCCTTCAAAAACCTGAATATGCCATCACAATGTCATTCCTACTTTCGACAATTCTACATACAAATTTCCTCCACCTTTTAGACGTACCAATACTATCCCACGATTTGTTCTCATAGAATGTGTTCTTGGATTTACTTGCGAATATTTCCTTGTTCAAGAACCCTGAATAAATGATTTATTGATGAAGAACCTCTCAGGATCCGAAACTGAGACGGTAAATATGGTCAGGAATATCCATTTGTAATTCATCTCACGAATTTCAGGCCTACAAACTCCAATAGAACTTATCAAAAACTTTACTTTATTTGAGCTATTACTCATATTGGGGGTGGGAAAATTGGATTCTCTCACAAATTCTCAATTCAAGTTCCATTTAAAAAATTGTCTAAATTGAAACTCTTAAAATTGGAGTTTGTTGGATACAGTTTTTCATCCATGCATCACAGACTGCTATACAAGAATTTGAGTAAGATGCTTCAGAAAGTCCCATACTCATTGACGTTCCAACTAACTGATCGGGCTTTGGTGTACGGTCGCTTATCTATATCGATGTCCAGTCATTATGATTTACGATTAAGAGGTACAAATTGGAATTTATATGAACAAGATTCTGAACACAATAATTTTATAACGCCATACAGATGCACTATCGAGGAAAGTATGAGAAAGTAGAAAATGAGTTTCTGATGGAACACTCTAGAACCGCGTCAAAAAGTAGAAAATGATTGTTGTCATAAGTTTATTTGGAATAATTGGTCGACGAGACTTTGAAAAGGAAATAGAGTTAGAAAATAATCGCTCGTATTGTTATGGGTTCTAAATCGAATACATCAGCTCGAATGACTGATATGAAAATTTCAATCTGTATGTTCTTCTATGGACACCGAGATGAAGAGCTGTTCGAGATGCAAGAAATATGATCAAACCGTTGTGTTGCCAACCAAACACCTCTCGCTTCCATCGTGTTTTAACGAAGAGAGGATAAACTCATGGGATATTTCTAGCAGGCTGATTTACTGTATTGAATTGAGAAATCATCGCGATAGAAGTAGCTATTGTCTGCTGCAAAGTCTCGTTAATTAATCATCCCAAGAAAGATGAACTCATGACAAAATTTTGATTTGGCACTCGAGTATTTCTTGTAAATACGATGAAAAGCTCATTCACGAGTTTCCAATGCCTTTCTTGTCAGTACGTCCACTTAGGATTATAGAAGCGTTATTACTGAAAAGTCCTCCTGATTCAATTGTTCTGACACAATTTCCCCCGTAGACAGCAACACAGATTTCAAATAATGCTGCCCTGAAGATGAGGAGTCGCTATATAGATATCCTCCACAGCGAGGTTGGTTCTTGTAATGGGTTAAAGCTCTATCCTATACCCGCTGGGAGTATTCTCTCTCACTGAAATATCATCAGAAAACTATTCACGGAGTACCACGAGTGGAACGGGACTCAAAGGTCTCCAGCTAAAGGAATATGATTGTATTTGCAGAATTCAACCAACTCAGTTCAGCGATTGGAAATCTGTGCATCTCGGTCACTATGATGAACATGCCGATTGCAAAAATGTATTCACCTGTAAGATTTTGAGTGCTGGATGGGAGGATGGATACGAATCTAAGAGGATTCCTTGCCTTGGATCACCCCGTAATTCATTCGCAATTGAGCGACAAGGTGGAGGAGCTCTTCGGCTGCCGTTACCAGTCAGCTTCGGCAGGGACGAGCGAGAGCGATTTCGACTTGGAGGTCGGGGGGCTGGGTCAGGGGTTCGTGACTCGTCGCTAATGCTCGCAGTACAGATCGTCTCGTGGGCGTCGGGATTGGAAAGCACGTAGCGGCTCGGGGCAAATCTCGCGCCGCGGTTCTATCGGGACTGGGATTACCATGCCAGCCAGAGAGCTAACCTGCATATCGCGGGGGCCCGAGCGTTATAGCACTGGCGCTGGTAGAGGACAGACGATCGCAGAAATCTTGCTGCAGAAGACTGCGAGGATCACCCTCGCGGCCTTGTATTTCAGCTCCAATGTTCGGACGGAGAGCTGTACCCCCATCATTCGTTAGTTATGGGACCACGACGCCAAGACTCGTGCCTGCTACACTGACTCGGTGAAGAAGAGGAGCATGGATTGCGAAACGCTGGGATCGTGCAAAGGTCACTGGAAAAGACGTCAATCCACTGCTGGGATGCTCACGCAAGTTTTCCAGCAGTGGAGAGCAAGCAACTAGTGACTGACGCCCCGACCAGAGGTACCATTTATGAAAGTTTCCAGGATTTCACCAAGAATATTCGTAGTTCAAAGTATCTTTTGAAAATAATCTCCGAGAGTTGACTAGTTGCCGTTTGGAGCCCCTTATCAAGCTCTTGTCGAATATTCAAACTGAGCACCAGCGTTACGTCATAGTTCGAGTTCGGATCCGACGGGTACGCCATGCGCCACTGCCTCAGCTCTGTTTGGCAACAGGAGCCCCTACGGTCGATGATCCAGAAGACAGCCTCCGCCGTTAGCCAGACGATCTAAGACTCAAGATCCCTGTCAATAATGCCCTCTCAGTGCGTTGCCGGACCTACACTTGGCGCTTGGTTTTCCCATTGCAAAAGGCGATGTAAACGAGAGCTTTTAGTGAAAAAATGCTCAGACAACGGACTCGGGTACGGTCTCTTCGCGTACACGGTATGATCAAGGGCGATACAGTTGCACGAGAGCTGTTTCTGGGATTGTTTTGAAATGAGAGCAGCCGTATTCCATGTCGATACGTACTGGCACAGGCCGCACTCACTCGGTGTCTATCGGCCTGTTTATCTACCCAATAGATGGCTAAACCGTCAATTGCTCGGGCCGCTTGAATGGGCGCGGGTACGACGATCGTGCTCAGTCGGGATGTGGCCAAAGTGGATACCGATCGGCATCGCGCAGCCCCAAACGAGCTCCATACAGTCCGCGATGGGCCGTCGCGCGCTCGCTCGGATTCGCGTCACGCGCGCATACTAGGCGTACATAGAGAGGCGGACGCGGGGGGGGGGGGGGGGGGAGGGGGAACCAGAGCCAATTTACGCGCGTGTCCATTACATCTGCAGCGCTGATCTGTCCGCCACGCTCGCGGACTGAGAATGAGAGCCGATCGGCCGGCGACAATGAGCCAGCGGAGGAACGAGCCGGAGACAATGCGAGCGCGAGCTTTCACGAGCGCACTGCGACGTTGTAGCGACGATCCGGGCTGGTCGCTATATAATAGACATCCGGGCACTGAGGGCAAACAATCCTAGCCGTCGCTCTGATGTGCCTGCAGCTGCTCGTCCCTCACATTGTGGTCATCGAGGCTCGTGGGTGCCTCAATTGCACATGGCCGCTGAGAGACCATCGAATACGTGTTCCATTAGCCACTCGACGTGATGAGGTGACTGGGCTATAGCTCTAAGATGCCCCGGCGCGAGTCTCTAGAACTTTGAGAATTGTCCATTGGCGTACGAAAGAGACTATCTACGCAGTTCCATCCCAATCCATGATCCGTATCTCCCTGTGAGACCTACCCTTTGTAATGATCTCAGAAATGTCGGCAACTGCTCTCTTCTCCCATTCTAACTCCTCTTACAAGAAATTTGAATCTCGTACGGACCAACTTCAAGCTGAAGATTTCAATGTGAGGAGTATGGGAGATAACATGTCTTTTCTCATAATAATTGAGATCCATCCACAAATGAACGCAGCAAATGCAAAATTCTTGAAAAAATATTCAAGTCGAAATTTCTCACACATGATTATCCTAGCTCAGATTTGATTGTGCAGTGTATCACCAACTCAAAGTCATTTCATCTCTTTCTCCTCTGAAAACTGATTCATATTCCACTTACATGGCAGAGAAGCTCTCACGTTTCTGAAAACATACCACCAAGTCAAACTGATTCCACAAGATATGATAGAACAGAGAGTCAGTCGAGTGACCTGTGATACTCTTGTCAATGTTGGAGCGAGGTTCGATGGAAACTCTTTGCCGGGTTACAAAGAGAAATTAATTGACTCATTCTCGACTCTTGAAATGATCTTCAACCATTTAACAAAAGACCTCCCCC
Organism: Eretmocerus eremicus; assembly: GCA_030522705.1. NCBI lineage: Eukaryota > Metazoa > Arthropoda > Insecta > Hymenoptera > Aphelinidae > Eretmocerus > Eretmocerus eremicus. The sequence goes on from JAPYYZ010003835.1 coordinate 12,739, forward strand.
TCCCTTCCAATTTCATAAGAAGTCAAATTTGAGAAATGATAGCCCTCTCCCACCCCTCTTTCTCAGATCCCAACGTAATTTTGCTTTATGGTTCGGTAGTGCCCACAAGAAACATGGCCGATTCCTCCCTGAGAATTAGGTTACCGTGACCCCACTTACGGATTTTCTTCACAATGTGGTTAGGTACTCCAAAAATGAGACGATTAATATTCATCGATGCAAGTTTGATATTAACAGAGGAAAGCGTACCTTACAACAACTCCAAATCATTGCGTTACGGGCTCGTGCTGACCTTAGATCATGCGTGACATTGCACCTGAGACAGACGTTTGGAGGGACAAGTTCGTCAAATTATAATTGGAATGTCTGAATATCTAACGGAACAGCACTCGAGCTACACAAGGTTGGCAAAGCCCATCATCTTTGCTTTTGTTCAATCTTCCCCTCTGAAACTCTATTTCAATCTAATGCTCATCAGGTAGCCGTCATCGCTAGACAGGTTCATACGCAGACATTATTAATGCGTACATTCAAAGGACAAAATCATTTGCTGGCTAGATTCTTTGAGCTACATGGCTAGGAGGATTACACGTCACTATGCGGGTATGATTGAATTTTCATATCCGCGTATGCTGGCCTTGTTTCTGCTCTTTGAGATATGCGATATCCATTACATTGCTCGCTGAGTTGCAGAGTCGGCGGATTGAAATTTATACCCTACTATTACACAAAATGACCTCTAGGAATATGGGATTTTGAACATAATCATCGGATTTCTAGAGTCTCCTCCTTTGGATCTGTTTGAGCTCAGCTCCAATGAGAGAAAGTAAATTTCCATGTAGAGCTCTGGCTGGGATTTGAGCCACTCCTCTTTGACCAGGGAAGCTGTCTGTGCTCGAGATGATATCCACTCCAGAAGAGAGTCATAATCCTTCTTTCATCGCACTCAACCTGATGATGGGGATGAGATTTCATCGATTGACGACTCGATTCGATGATTTGACCGAATAACACCCAATCACTCTTGCCCTGTCAAGGGTCAATGGCCGAACTAAAGACTCGGCCACTTCACTCAGATTCGAGAATATTCGAGGTACAATCAGAATTCTTTATCGTTGAAATCACACTGGCTTGAATATCGAATGAGCATGGAACATAGCCAACTTAGCAGATGAGGAAACAACCTGCTCAAACTATTCAAGATAGTGCCCCAGTGGTGCTCGTCGGGAGTTGGCGGTCTGGAATTTAGTTACGAACGCGTATAGCTATCGAAATGTCATCATTACAATCGGATGTTGATTTTACTTCTCACAGATACAAGATCTGAGTCACTGATCGAGTTTAGCAGAGAAGCTACGCGCTGGCAAAGACGAATATTCCCTCCCATTTATTACGATACCGATAAGGATCACGTACCGATGCATATTTTATATCTTTTAAACTTGCAGGTTGCTTGGTTGCGGGTTGACACGCAAACGATCTTGACGATAGCGAATCACGTAATAACGAAGAATCACCGCATTGGCGTGACCCACAGCGAGCTTCGCACCTGGTATTTACACATCAAAGAAGTCAAAGAAACCGATCGAGGATGGTACATGTGCCAGATCAATACAGACCCCATGAAGAGCCAAATAGGATATCTCGACGTTGTTGGTGAGTATCATCATGGAAGTTCTCTCCTTTGCAGTACAACGCGAGCGAACTCTTGGAACGCATCTATTTGAATTTTTTGATGAATTTCAACGTATCATTACTCAATGTGCATCGATATTTTTCTTTGCGATGCGATATTCCTCCTCAATATCGTTCATCCACTCTCTGTTATTCTGCGACCCAATTATTATATAGAACATTCTCAATATTTTTGAGTTCCACGAAAGTTTCAAGGATCTCAGCTATTGCATCTGTGCTGTTTCATGTCATAAATTTTTTTTCTAATACTAGGGGTAACCGAATTCAAGCCACCCATATTGTATCAGATTCTTGCACACACTCTCACTTCATCAAAACAGTCTCTATGCTCAATAAACAAGTTGTACGTGCGTATACGCATCCGAAAAATTAGGTACTCGCGCTCTCGATCACGGGAAACATGGTGATCCACGTGAATCTGCTATAACTTGGCTCCGAATTATTGAAATGAGATATGTTTTAGTTGATATTTCAAGCTTTGGGATAAACTGTACAATAAGCTCTATTGAGAAATGACGGAGCGATCTGAAATAATGAGCAAAACAAAAACGGGGAGCGATATGCGACACACACTCTTTGCTCATGTTTGTACACACAATTTGACCTGCCCGGTCAAATCGGACACGAAAAGTTTGTGCACAAAATTCCTGCCCAGCGACCTAATGTTGTTCCGAATGTCCTGCTGTAAAAGGAAGGCAAAGGGCTCAGGCGTCCCTCGGGGTAGCTCAAAATCTCGTATCTGTGCACGATTCCGGCGAAGCCCGTGGATCCAGCGATGCGCAAGATTTTGCCGTATCTTGCATCTGCGAGCGACCACCGCGCGCAGCCAGAAGTGCTTACGGGAGTACAAACGTCAAAGTAACCTCTGCCTCGTTCGACTTTCTCTTTACGAGCTCGTGCCCAGCCGAGCTCGCAGAGTCCGGTAGTATCCAACCCTTATGCTGCACGCGCTCCATACGCCCGACTCTCATTGAGAGCTTCGAAAACTCTCGGGAAATCATCCCGTGCGGAAGACCAAGTTCGACCCGAAACTGCATGCTTTTGCTTTGACGCTGGTTGAGTAATGGACCAACGATCTCACGCATCTTCTCACATCACAAGACGCGTCCCTTAGCCTCTCGACGGTCCGCAAGATCTTAGAAATAGATTGACAACCGAGGACTCCCGGACCGCACAATGATTCCTCGGGCCTTCCTTAGTACAAATATTCTAAGCCCTGGACATGCTCACATCAACAACGGTGTTCCCACATTTGATGAGATTCTCGCATCGATCCATCTAAGGTTCTGTACCCTGTAAAGACCGAGAGCTGAGATCTCTTATTTTGACACTCCACAGCTTTGATGCGCACTTTTTCATGTTTCTCACATTTGCGTAAGGTAGATTGAGTAATTCGGACTGATAATGGATACTTTTTGCGATTTTTCAAGTTTCAATCTTTTAATTAGCCCAAGTCACACCAATAAAATTCAACTCGATCAGTCTTCACGCAATTCAACATATTTTCTTCGTAGTTCTTTCATGAGCAAAATATCGAAACGACTCAAGTGTACCTACCAAAGCTCACCCCTAGTTTTCTCACATCGGTCTCAGATTATATCAATCTAACTACAATCATCAATCGCGATCCTATGGAAAAAAGGCGACTCTCAGACTTTCAACAAAAATGTAGGATTTTCTCCACCTTTGTGCAATAGCCGTAACTTAACTTTATATTATGAGAATGGGCCTTGTCATGGCTCTTCATGAACTCGATTGTCTGACTATTCAAGTATTTATAGGTGCTTTGAGAATTTGTAAAAGGAGATATACACATCAAGCGTTTTGCGGGGGGGTTTGCGTATGTGACATGAGTGATTCCGCAGTAACCGCAAGACTTTTGGTCAATAATTCACCTCGGTGAGTCTATTGCGGATGAGAATAACTCACCATCTTGGAGAGATGGGAGCTCAGCGACGGGTCATCTATGTCTCTTGATGATTGAGAAGAGGAGAATTATCATAACTTGGAAGCGCGGTCGATACCGGAGCTCCGTGCCGGAAAACTCGCACGTCAACCAGTGCATCAATCAGCAAGCATCACTGGACATCAAATGTTTTGAATAAATAAGTAGCTACGTCATCTTACAATCCGCCTCAGATCGCAGTTGGAGCTTTAGAAGAGGATCAAACACCGATGAGAGGATCGCTGAATAGCCTTGAGCTGGTGGAGACTCGTTGAGCAGCCAGCGAGCTTTGGCGCGCTATGACGGCGCCACTTTGGAGCGAGTTATCAAAAATCCGCTCGCTCTTGCTGAAATCGGATGCGCTAGATGGGCACAGTAAAGTCGAAAGCTCATGCACTCGGCTGTCGAGTCGCAGCTCACAATAAGTTGGGGAACACTTCAATAAATTAGAGAGACAGTTAATGTAAACACTAATTAAAACGCGCACGAGTTTGGAGCGGAGCCGCTGTTTGCAAGAGCGCAACGTTTTGCGCAATCACGTCTGCTCTGTGTGTGTGTGTGTGTCGCTGGCAGAGCAGCCGCACCAGCACTCGCAATTAGGCCGTCAAACAGAGAAAGGTGGAGGGAGGGAGCGAGGGAGGGCAAAAGTGTGTGTGTGGGAGGGCGGTTGTGCGGAGTCGACGAGACGGGGCCGGAACTCGGGGCAAAGCTCTTTTGCGGCGAGTAACGACAGGTGCAATCGAATCGTCACAAAGGGGCTGCCGAATGCGCCAACTAGCGTCCGTCCGCCTCGGCTCAACTTGCTCGCTCTTTGGCGCGGCCGAAGCGGTTTGGTCGCTCTCGGCAACTTGCGAAGTGGCTTCGCTGACAGTTTGCAAGACCGAGGCCGCCCACGACGAGAGGGATAAAGAGACGCGATGCGGCGTATTAATGCCCCGATGCGCGCCGCAGCCCCTGAGACGACTACGGCGACGAGGCCGCGAGCCGCGCCACCGTCGCGCGCAAAGTTCAACAACGCCATCGCCGCAGCCGCGCAAGAGGATGAGCCTTTCGAACGCGCCGTACCGAAAGAGGTAGCTCGCGCTCGGGGAGGGGTGCCGAGCGTCTATTGCATTGTGCCCCTCGGCGGCATTCGCCGAGTGGGTGCAATTCGCGGACAGTCGGCCCGAGGCAGCGAGTGCCTGCGCACGAGGACTCTTTTGCGATGTCGAGTCGAAAAGCAGAGTCCAACGAGATCCATCGAGGCTTCCTCGCAGTCTTTCCACGATTGCGTTTGGAGAATCCCGATTCGGTTGACTGCGCGAGCCACATTCCACATGGGTTTCCAGGTCTTTACTCATGGATGTTGTGCCGGAGCTGAGAAGTAGGACAAAGAGTATACTCTGGAATTTTTCGAGGCCCCGAGAAGTTCTCTATTCACAGGTTGTTGAGATGATGACCCACGTCGCGTTCCCGGTGTCTTCAACAAGAACATTCACAGCTAAATCGACCATTTCCATAAAAATCATGGTCCTTTTGAAGGAGATGGAGGGAGAATGTCGATGCGTACAGGTGGCAGGAGCTATTCACTACACAAGCGAGGAGAATTCAACTGGGGAACCGACTCCGAGGAGCTGATGAACATCAATGCGACGGGATTCGCTCCAGAGTTCAGCGGTGAAACGATGGTGTCTCCCATGCGTGGGCTCGGATCTATCACCGTTGATTTCACACCCTTACTCAAGATGATGGGGTCATCACAAATACAGAACTTTGCAGGTGTGCAGTTTCAACATAGGTACCACTGAGCACGCTTTGTTTGAGTGCAACGACATCAACACACAGCGCGTGGAGATGGAATCAAAGCTCGGGACCGATTTCACCTTCGGAGCCAATGATGCATTGCAACAGAGAAATCTGGGATGAGAACACTGAATATATCAAGATGGCAACCACTCTCGAAAAAGAAGAAAAGCGAGTCCTGTGGCGCCAAACCGGAGGTGTCATGAACTATGTGGCTAGCAGCGAAGAGAGACGAAAAGGAGGATGGGCAACAGAAGAGCCGCCCCATTCAAGATACGCGAGGAGCAACACTCGTGTCTAAAGTAATACGCAAACGATTCAGGGCTATGAGTTTCATTTTCTCCTCTTGCTATGAATGGATTTGAGGCTCACGGAGCGAGAGGGATGGTGGTTCCGATGTTCCTGGTCCTTGAGGTTACACGATTGGTTCCCAAGTCGAACGTTGGCTCCTTGCGTCAACCAAGATGTTCCATCATGGGCTTTCCTCGTCATGCGGGAAGCATCACGTGAAGTGTTTTTTTGCTTCTGAGGTGGCCTCTTATCGGGCAATAGATTCATGTCAAGGCTCTACTTTACCGACATTCATGATGAATTCATTTAGAATGAAGCTATATAATAATTCAAAAATGTAGCTTCAGACTGCCCTGCGTATTGATGAAAAACCTCACTGAGACAAATTTCGGAGTGATCCATAGTAAATTCTTCAAGTAATTCAGTTAATGGATAATTGTAGCCTCGAGTCAAATTACGTTAAAAGATCATCATGTATAACTCCGAAATTTGTCTCAGCGATGCCTTTAATCAATACGCAGGGCCGTCTGGAGCTGCATATTCGAAATGTTGTATAGCCTTATTTTGAATGAATTTATTATTAATGCCGGTAAAGTAGAGCTTTGACATGTCCTTGACAAAAACCATATCACCGAATATCGGAGTGAATATTGGATTAAGCTTCTGTGCCAGTGTTTTAAGGCCATGTCATAGCCGTGCATCCGACGCGTGGGTAGCCGTTTCCGCGGCATTTCCCATCATTCTTGAATCTCTTAGAGATTTGGATCAAAATAAAAGACTCAGACTGTTTCACATACTCGAATCTACATCCTCTCTCTCCTCTTTTGATCCGAATCGCGAGGATGTTCGAGAATAACAGGAACGCGATGAGTGCCTATATGCCTCACCGTATGTATGGCGCAGGTATACATGCACATAATGCTTCCGGACGTTCCTACTATTCTCAAAAATCTTCGCGATTTGGATGAAAAGACGAGAGAAAGGATGTAGATTTGAGTATGTAGAACAGTCGCTCTCTTTTATTTTGATCCAAATCTCTAAGGGGTTCGATAATAATGGGACCTGCTTTCATGCAGAGCGCGCTTGCACGGCTCCGATATGGCCTTAAAGGCAATGGCCAAGTGATGTTGAGTGGCACGGGATTGTGGGGATCGTCGAAATCAAAATCATATTATTGATAACAACTTCAAGATCTTCAATGCAAAACCCGAAAGTGAAGCAGCAGTCATGAGTTCAAGTTCAATACATGAGCTAGTCAACCGAGAAGTCATCGATTGATGTAGATTCTTCACCTACTGCGTAGTGCGATCTTGTGAAAAAATTTTGATGAGGCCTAGCGACCGGGACTTCGTAGCCTCCCCATGTCCGTGAAAGACGATCTCATCCAATTTATAACGCAGTCAGTGTACAAACTGAATCCGAATGAAATGAGCATGAATATTCAAGCGTAGTTTGGAGTTTGAATCATCCGAACATCTCTTCCAGGCATTTCAAAAATATGTATGTACAGTTTTGAGACAACTCACCGAGAGCCAAACTCAGATGCAAGGCCGCTTGATGCCCTGCAAGAGATTGTGTCCTCTTTTGATCAAATATTAATTTCAGTATTTCTCAAGAAGAATAAAATTATAGTTAGAGTCTGTAGAACTCCATGATTAGCCAAAAAGCGTAAGAAGGAGCCGCACTTGGTTACTTCCGACAGTTCAGCCGGGAGCCTCGCCCCGCAAAAAAGACTGAAAGTACTCGAAAAGGTCTAGGGCTGGGTTCGCTCTCTGTGCAAGTGATGAATGACGGAAATAGGCGAAGACTACAATAGCTGCGCCTGATATATTTCAGAGTTGGAGGCAGACGCATTGTACCGAATTCACTTTGGTTCCAGGAAAAATTCCATCTTACAATTTATTTCGCGTTCACTTCATTTTATGGACGAGTGGAACGTATCTCCAGAAGGAAGAGAATAGGGGCGCTGCATATCCTTGTTTGAGAGTTCTCGTTCTTATCGAGCGTGAATCATAATGAGGTTTCCATTGAAAATGCGCCTCTTTGAAATGCTCGCACTTGAAACCTACGGAAACTTCATCGGGCATGAAAGTCGTTGGAGTTGTTCACGTGCCTCGCATACCTTATTCGATTTTAATCCTAATGACTCACACAGAGCTCGAAGTTGATGAGTTTTTACGAGAATGGGTTATATTAGGATTCTCGTTCTTTCTCGCACTGTTATATGTTCCATGAAATTTGCTGTACGTTTCTCTCTCTCTTTCCCTCTCTTTCCGGTTCCTCCCCGACGAAATTTTCCACAAAGCGATAGGGGGATATTTTGTCTTGGGGTTTTGAGAAGAACAAATACTTGTATCAGGGTTACCCATACGACTCATGAGTACATGCTTGAAACTCACAATAAACTAGTCGAGGGTTTCTACGAATGCGCTTCCAACCCAAAGTACTGCATGCGTTACGAGAATGATTTATGCATATCGAATTGATGATGCAAACGGATTTCTTCGTCTTTGTTTATCCGATATAAGCAACGAACTCGATATACTAGCTCGAGCTCATTATGCGTGAGGAATATCTCTGATTGAGATCTCGTTTAAGTAACATCAACATGGAGATATTCTGAATCTATCAAGATGTAATCCGTGAGTAAAGTGGATAAAGACTGCTCCCCAGCATAAATCTTTAATTAGTGCCAAGAAGAGAAAGCAGGGTGAATTCTAATAGGTTCACGAAGAGAATGTTCAAGGTATAGAATGAGATTTGTATAAGTTATGAGACTCGTGCAGATTTTCATGTTCACAATCATATGATCAGAAGTTTCCGTAACGTACAGAAGGTTATCCAGATGTAATTTATATCAATGATTATGAAGAGTTAAATAAAGATTTCATCGCGCACTGAAATACTCAACAAATCA
>JAPYYZ010003838.1:26-11225 GCA_030522705.1 Eretmocerus eremicus
CGTCGCTTCACCTCCGACTTGTTGCGAATCTTGAAAGCTCAGGCCAGCAAACAGGTCACCTTATCCGAATTCCCGTGCATCTATGCTCGTGTCATTGGTAAGCCCATTCCTATTTTCGCGAATGAAAGTTGAATCCACCATACGTCTAACCCATGAAATTATACAGGCAAGCCGTGGGATGTAGCTGATTATGGTGTGTGTGAACTAGACGACATCCTCTGTGAAGTTTCTGAAAATACAGTGGTCGTCACAAGTTACAATAATGGAAAAGATCGCCTCATTGCCATCCCAAAGCGAGAACAAACTGCCGAGGAGATTGAACGAACTAGACAGTTTGCAACTGAGGTATAGATATGATCTTCTATCTAAGTAACGACTCAGATTTCATTGTTTAACCGATTGATGGAATTCTTGTAGGTCATCGAGCTGTTGAAACATGCACCGCAGCAGAGAATGTTATTCAATAAGTTCGTTCCTTCCTATCACCATCATTTCGGCCACCAGTGCCGCGTCGCAGATTACGGCTTCACCAAGCTCATCGAGCTGTTCGAGGCGATTCCCGACATCGTGAAGATCGAAGAGGTAAACGGAGGAGAGCGCAGAATCTCTCTCACCGAGCCCGAAGCTTTTCGAGTCTTGGGCGAGCAGATAACCAAGCTGATAGCACATTTTGGCAACCCGGCAAACGGACAGCTCATGATTGCTAATATAGGTCAGAGTTTCCTTCAAGAATTTGGCTATGCCTTGCGCCCCGAGCTCTTCAGCTGTAATTCCATGCTGCAACTCATGGAGAATCTCGAGAGCACTGTCAAGGTATGAATCAGATGATTGAGTATTTCATGATTTGATGAGTGTGTTACTCATGGTTGGATCTTTTTATTTTCAGATTGTGAATACGAGAAATGGTGCTGCCATCGTAGCCGTAGATAAAAGCCATATGCAGCACATGGGCTTGGAATGTCGCAAAATACTCATAGATGATCCAAATCATCGCATGACCATTGCCAAGTTCAAGCAGTGCTACGAACAGTACTATCATAAAAAATGCGCCGTTGAGAAATACTCTCAGAACCTTAAGCCTTTCATTCGTGTGAGTATACCATTGTCAGCACCATAGAGATGATTCTATCACATCTTTTAGATTGATGACTGATTTGTCGAATTGTATTTTACAGATTTTCACTACGAATAATGAAACTTTCATAGAGTTAACTCCTCTGCAACGTTTCGCTTGCAACGTGCAACGTGTACTTATTCACCACGGCGGAAAGATAAATATGTCCCAATTTGAGAACGCTTATCTAAAAGTGATTGGTGTAGCCTGCAGAGCAGCAGAGTACGGATATCCTACTCTTTATGCTCTGCTCCGAGCTATACCTTGCACTGTCTCTGTGAAAGACGTAAAACATAGGAGAAAAATGATTGTACTCAATAAGAAACTCTCGAGTAAGTTGAATATCTCCTTGATCGATGAATTTTAAGCTACTATTATTTATAAGAAATATCGATTGAACCTTGCTCTCTTTTTCCAGCTGTGGGTTTGCTGCCTTCAACGTTCTCTCCAACACCGTCAACGATTCACGATACAGATTCGAGTAACGATTCGATTGAAAACGACTTTATGGCAAATCTAGCTCCCACTGTATCGAGTGCTTCTTCGCAATCTAATGATCAAGCTAGATGGGAAGCCTCCAAGAACATTTCCTGGAGCGAGGATCCGAGCAAATGGGAAAAATCGAATCACTGGTCACTTCTAAATAGTGATGATGTTCAGAAATGGCATGGCATGCCGAGCCAAAACAAGAGTTTTCTCGATGATCTTGACAAAGTTACCAACAACTTTCCACCACCACCCAAACCAGATTCGCCAGAGGTTAGAATATTTTCCATTCCTTCGAAGCATCAGATTAATTTAACTGCATCACTCAATCGATTAATCTTTTCTAGGGTCGTCAAATTGAAGATAATCACTGGAAGTCTTCGATTTGGTCACCACCGGCTTTCAATTACCCTCAAGATATTTCTACAAAGGTCGAGGTGAGTGAATACCCATTTCGCCCCTGCATTCAGTATCACTTCGAGGACAGTCGACTTGATTACGCAATCTCTTGTAGGTTCCTCCAATGACGTTATCGCCCCTGAAGAAGATCGGTCCAAGCGAAGCTTCGAACTTGATATCGCCAATCAAGAACCTCTTACCTGCCGCAGCCAATCCTCTTGATCCTCGCATATCTCCTTATTTTACGAGTAAACGCAATCCGATTGTTGTTGCTCCGCATCCATCTGAGCTTCCTTTGCCATCAATGTCGCTTACCCCCAAGAAGAATGTTACTCCAGATGGAGCAGCCAGTAAGACACCCTCGGAAAGTAATACAGACCTCATTCTATCGCCTGTTTCGTCAAAGAGTGCAGATAGGAACAGCATTGAGAAAGTCAATGGCATTACTCCTAGCAAACGCTGTGAGTATATTTTTACGAGCTTGAGCTCATTTTACTTCTTCAGTTATGGAAAGCATTTCGAATCGTTACTTTCTTTCAAAATATTCGTCTCGGAACAGAGACGAGCTACTATTTATCTCGATGAGTTTTTGATTATGAACTCTGAAATATTTGACCTCTACCAGTGATATTCAATTCTTCAATAACTTTATTTGACAAAGTAGTATAGGCATTTTTAGTCGGCATCCTGATTTCAATTGGGCGATCTCTTTGTTACAGCATTTTTTGGAAAATGTCGCCTTGCTGCCCAGTTTAACCAGCCACCCTTTGACTCATAGGAAATACTCATCCATGGGTCTTGATTACGTGTCACCACAACCAATGATGTTAGAGAAGAATATCGTTTTTTTCTCACTTGAATTTTCAATAATCGTGAGTAAGCTCAATCAATCCTTTTAGCGAGAAAATTTTGCCACTTTTGTGAAAACTGATTCGGTACGGTCTCGTTTTAGAATATTTGTCGGGAGAGATACCGTATCGCAAATCTCTCTTACCACAATCGTTGCCGTAAATCCTTACACTGTTGTAGCGTCCCTGTAGAATTGTTGAAACGGTTCGTAAGAATCTTGTTTCTCAAAGGTCCTGTTAACGGATCAAGCAGCATTTTCTCAACTGTGATAAATATTTTGTACAAAATGGTTCGTATATATTTGAATGAGCTGTTTAAATCGAGCACATTCTTTTTCGATTAATTTTAATTGCAAGATAATTTTTCTAATAATTTTTTTAATACTCAAAAGCGAGAGATTGCCATTTTTACGAGGTTGTATGTATTTTCTCTATTAATTTTTTTTAAAAAACGTATCCCATACTATTTCGAATTGATCGCAGATGAAATTTGTGGTATGATTGTCAGATGTATTAAATGGCAAATGATTTGAAATAAGTATGTAAATATAATACTTTTCGATGTGTGTCATGAACTAAAGGGTGTACATTAAGAGGAGCGAATGGTCGAGTAATTGTTGTGGGAAATCACGATTTCTGCGAACATGGATTTCGCTCTCTAGGTGTGTTGGAAAATGAAATATTTCTACAGTGATGATAAGTTCTGCAGATCATCAAATTTGCGTGAATGTTTAACAAAGGATTCAGTTAGCACGGTATCATAGCAATGAGATATCGCGTAGATTTACGACAAACCATGAGAGAATTAGAAAGATTCGGTCATGTATTTCATACGAGTTTGTGTCTGCGTTAGACGGTAGAGTCCTTGTGTTTGTTCGACGTCCTTTTCTGAGTTTGAGAAGTATTTTCATAGTCTCTCTACAACGCCTGATAATAATTTAAATTGATTTTAAATATTGATGCTTTGGTGGGTCATTTTAATCACTGGTCAAGAGTAACAGAGCTAGTGTTCAATCTTGATTCCCAACTGAAAAACTTCCTTATCTTTTTAATTTGCTATGGCATGAGCGAAAGCACTTGTGATGCATACAACTGCTTCCAACATGACAACTTCGAGGAAGACGCAAATTTATTCGTCTTCCTCACAATAGGTAGAAACATCAAGATTTCTGCTCTGCTCATTTTTGTTGAAAAAAAAAAGATCTCTCAATGTAGATGGAGGATACGCATTGAGTGATACGTCTCCCATGATCGGTGCATTTATGAGTTATGATAAACCCATTCTTCTCCAGCATTCCAGATTTAACAGTTTTCCTGTTATAGTCCCCTCTTTTTCCGTGCTACTCTTTTAACTCCATCTAGTCAATATTTCGTTCGTTTTTGTCAAGTAATGAAAAATTTCAAAATTTTTGGAAATTGATGTACTTATAATTTGCGAATTGCTACCAATTTTGGGAAGAATTTGTGACATCAAAGCAATTGGCAGGCGTTGTTGTGACTTGAATCATTGAATTTGCTATGATTTAAGTCCGAGAGAACCTTCAATTTTGATTTTGTCTTTTTATTTACTCTCAGTTTGTTGAATGTTCCGTGTTTGTAGAGCGTCATTTTAGTTTCAATAAATTAGGATGTATGATCGAGATGGATTATGAACTGTGATCTCACGGAGTTTTTCAGTAAAATACGTAACTTTGTTGTCGCTGATGAGCCGCCAATTTTAACTGGAACGGTCTAGTAACGCAGAGCATAAGTGGCAGCAGCAAACGAGTCTTATTAGAAAGTTTTATTTTTCGGTAAGAGTAGTGATGAATATCGTAATATAGGAGTAAAGTTGAATCAAAGTCAGAACAACAGAGAGCTAGTGTTGATATAATAGTCCAAGCTGGGCCCAAGAGCCCAGAGAAGTTTTTATATTTATATATTGTATCTCATGTTGGAGAAATAATAAAACAATGAATTTTCCGTTTGAAATCATAATTTTTTCCACTCCTATCTTCCCAATTCATTTGATAACGATAATTTATTCAATGATAAACTGTACATTATAGGCTTGCATAAGAACTCTACACAATGATTAATAGTAAGAATCGCGAGATTTTTGTCCTGTGACCAAATCTGGCTTTTTCTTGTCTGGATCTTCAACTTTATAAGGATCTTCTTTCATTCCTGATCCTATAGGGCCATGCCTACGTTCCCAAACCATACGATGCTTTTGTTTTGAGAAAGCATGAATAGTATCTGGATAGGGACCAAGATCACCATCTGAGACAGAAAAGTTGTAGGAAATACTCAATAAATTTTCTGAGTCTGGTCATACAAATATTAATCATGACAGGCAACCATAATCTAGATTAATCTACTGAGAACTGTCTACAGAACAATATAAACTGAATGAGTTTGATAAGTTATTGTGATTGGGGTACTTTGTTGACAAAACTCACAAAGTAAAAAAAGTTAATCTTGAAGAGTTGACATGTAGATGAACAAATTGCAAATGAACTAATGGAAGAAACGTTCCATCCATGAGTCCAAGCTAAAATACCTGCACTCATTGAGGGCTCATGAGCATATGATATTAGACGAGTTAACAACTTACACTTGGAAAACCAGTTGGCAGCAGCGTCTTTGTAAATGTCGTACAACCGTTCACATTTATCTTCAGTTCTCTGATTGATGTCCTCAAAGTTGCAGTGCTCGTACCGCTGTCTGAGAATACTCAGTATCTCGCTGTCAACATTCCTGCAACAAGATATCAAACAGTCTGCATGAGAAACTCTACACTAGCAACAATGAGTGGGCGTAATGGTGTAGAATGTTGCTGCTGCATACATGTCCCTGAGGAACTGGTGCTGAGCCTCGAAGTGGCAGACCCCATCGTCTGTGTAGCACTGATCGATGGTGGGCACTCGCTGATACACTTGGTGATAGTAGGGCGGATGTTTATGATTGGGCTCGACGATTTTTTCTGCGAGAATCAAGCAAAAACAGAGGGTTTCAGGATACACACAGTGGAGGGTATATACGCCTAGCCTAACGCTTGTGGATCATTAGGTAACACGCATATCGGCGAGAGCGTTACCTCGGAAAAAGGTTATCGGCCCGTCGACGATGGAGAAGAGATTGTTGATGAGGCGCAGCACCGGGTTCCGAGGATTTTCCACCATCCTGTCTCTAGGGCTTATGCCGCATGTGCCGCCCGCAACGCAAGGCTAGCCCGGCAGCTGCAAAGGCCGCACGGCAACGCACCCGGAGCAGACGGTTTGCTGCTCCGCGATTTTGGCAGTTTTCACGTCTTCACCCAGTCGAACACCGACTTCCACTGAAATCGCGGTGTCGTGAGCTCGTGACACCAAAACTAACCTCGTTGATAGCCACCCCATTATATGCCGCTATACCTATATAGTCTTTAGCACACCGTTGGAAACAGGTAATAAAGTGGGCGCTTTTATCACACGCTCTCAAATATTTTTGTTTTTGAACTTGTGAAGGTATATAAAAATAACCTATCAGATTTTGAAGCTCGAGAATGTAAGATAGAGTTTGGAGAGTTTTTGGACTCAGCTCGTTCCACATGCCACCCACTCAACTAGAGACGACTTATTGGGATGAATGTTGATCATTTTGAAAATGCGACCCTTTACAATTGAACACCTCTTTATTTTGCACGAACCATATTGTCTAACATTCGAACACCGGCTCCTTATGTTTTATTCCCTAGTGACAAGATTTTGCTAAACTAGGTATAGGTAATTGATTGTATCTTTCAGTCGAAGAACTCTTTATTTCCGTCGAAAAAGTAAAATATAATGCTCACTATGGAAAATTCGAACGCTGCTTGCTCACGCCAGGTGGTATCAATATTTTGCTTTTTTACACCGTGGAAGGAATGAATTTTGGTGGATGAATGAGGATTGACCTCCAAAAAAGCGACGACTCGTCTACCCGAGGGGCGAGGCGCCGAAATAATTTTGGGAGCCATTATTATGAGTTTGATTTGTGTAGAACAAAAAGCGTGTCAATCCCGAAATCATCATATTTTCGGGCTGCTCAAATCAGCCCTATAATTGGGTGCCTTTAGCGTTTCGATCGAGTATATTGACGAAAGTTCTTTCTCGTGCCTTACCATGTTAACTTCTACACGGAAATACTCTCGCTCGTGGGAGTTGATTTTTTCTCAATCGCAAAACGTTGTTGAGGTCAAAACTAAGAGAACAAAGTCAACATTTCGGATTTTTCAAATTTCTTGGTATTTTATTTCTAGCAGGCGTATAAAATCAGATAGGTATCGGAATAATTATTGTGGAATTTTAACTATCGAGGGCCAAAGTAATTATTTGAATTCTTCTAGAATTCTCCTCTCAGCCATGTGAAAGTTTTCATCAGCTAATTGTTACCCTATATGTTCCTTTTTGGGAACACTCGTGTAGGAAGGGCTAATTACGGTTCTTTCTGAAGTAATACTTCCTGCTTGCCGCAATGTGCAATGCAGGGTGTACAAATTGCGTAACTCAGCTTGCGGCCGGTAGATTACAAACTTGCCGACGTAAGCTCGGGACCTGACCCTAGCTCTTGCGAATCGCTTTTGCAATTACGACCAGGCTTCGTGAAATGTTTCTGAAACATTTCACGAAATTACAATTATTACTATTGATTCCACAGGAATGTTTCTATGAAATGTTACGGCACCATTCTTGAAATATTTTTGAAAGATCTCCGAAAGGTTTCCATGAAATATCCCCATGAAATATTTTCTTGAAACATTTCCATACTGTGTGGGTCGAAGCTCCTTCCAAAAATTATAGGTCTCGAAGATTTTTGTGCCTACTTATGCACCTTTTCTGCGTCCATTTCCGTATTCAGCTGCCAACACCTACACGAATGATCCCGACGTAATTGTAGAACTTCTCACCGTGGAAAAAACTAACTTCTTGATCTCGAAAAATTGGAGCTCATAACTATATATAGTTATCTGCATCTTCTGGTGGTGCGAGAGGATGACAATAGTAGTTTATTCGATACCAAGAGAGGGAAAATTGGTTCCTGTGTCCGGGGTGATATTTTCGGGTCCGAGACAAACAGGTGGAGATCGGATGTATCATAAATAGGATTCAGAAACAATCCCGTTCGAGTATCGAGAGCTACTTCTTGATCGTCTGGTGTAGGGAAGAAAATCGAAAAATTTTACGGGGATGGCACTTTTGCAAAATCGACGATCGAAAAAGAATAATCACATTTTGGAAACCGAATAGACATTTTGCCAATAATTTTTCTCTACTTAACACCTATTATCTCGAGCAGTAAAGATACAAATCCGCTCACCAATCCTCGTCATGACACTCAATTATATTTGACGGGTTTGACAAACGAGAGAGAAGTATTATTTTCAATATGAATGCGTTGTGAGCCACTAGTTTCCGTACTTCGAGTGATTGTTTTAAATTATCGATTGTCCAGGTTATCGCACGAGAAAGTAAAAGCCGCTCGGCGCGAATGTCGAATACTATTTTTTTTATGTGTTGGGCGGAAAAGAAAGTCGATCACCCATGCGTAAAGTCAATTTTTTCGCACAGTAAAGTAAGTGTACCCAACTCGCCCATAGTTAAGTCACTTTGCGGCAACTTTGGCCCACTCCAACATTTTTCGACGCACCTTAGCTCATTCTCAAGTTTATCTCAAAACCTACAAAACGGATTAGAGTACGTCCAAATTCGCCTAACAGGACCTACGAAAAAGTGATTTCCCGCGAGTTAGCAAAAGGGTGTGCCCAATTTGCCTACAGTCTATGAACTAGTGGAATCGGCAATGGATCAGCTCGAAAATCGAAGTAGCTGTCGAGCAGATATTTACAAGTATTCTATTGGTGAATCGCGTTCTCAAGATCAGCATGTATAAAAACAAGTTGGGTATCGCTTACCTTATATCGAATTGGCCCTTTTCCACAAAGTTGATGAAAAAATCCTTCTGCCGAACCATAGGTGTATTCTGGGTGTTGGACGGAATAGGTCAGTGAATCGGGCAAACTCGACTTCCTTTCAAAAACAGCTCATAAAATTGTTTCGGGATCAAATGTCGTCGTTAGATGTGTTTCAAAAATTATGCAAAGGGTAAGAAAATGAGACGAGCTACTGGGATCGATCGATTCAAAATTCTAAGCTTGATTTGTTGTAGCGAAACAAAACGTAACATTCGTTTTCGAGAGAGATTGAGAAGAGTCGATAAATGTATTCCAACAAACTTGTAGGTCCTTTTAAATCGGTTTACAAGTCACAAGGTTTCTCAATATCGAAGAAATACGCAGCAAAGCCTGCGAGCGCACATTTTCGAAATCATCGGTTTGGTCGATTTAAAACACACTCACCTCATCTCGTATCTGACACAACATTCTGTGTCATGGGATCATCAGCGCAATCATGTTTAGGAGCTTAGAATACCCGGGAAACATGGTTCGATATGACTTTTAATCGATGCACATACAGAAATGCCAATTTAAAAGTAATTTGCAACAACGCTAAAAGACTGTTGCATTGGAAATTGATGTTTGAGAAATAAATAAGGTTCTGACATTCTGCGGCATTATGAACCTGAAAATTTGGTTTCTCCAGCAGAATACGGAAGGAAATAACTGTTGAGTCAATTAGATATTGCTGACCCAAGCTTGAACCGACGTGAGTTCACGGATCAGTAGAGAATTTCAAGTCTAACTATATGAGACTTTATAAAGATTGATTCCCTTGGTAAGTAATCGCGTGGATTGGAATAGACGTGACCGGATGAGAAAAAGAGTTTGCAAGAACATGGGTCACGGATGCACTCAGAAAAACTTCTGTTTCATGCGAAATATCTTGAGCTATATTATACGGATTTATTGCCGGAGCATTGCAGATAACCACCGCTCTTGCTGTTCAGGACAGTAATTGTAGTGGTGTATTATATTTTCGCCTGAGAGTATGATTTTAACATTTTTTTTATTTTGGACCAATCATTAAAGGTACATTGTACATAACGAGAAAAATATTTAATGCACATCACATATATGTAAATCACGCTAGCTTATGATTTCCTCACACCCATTGATATCACTCAATAATTCCTCATCAACATTATGGCCTTTGGAAAATTTCTTCCAATATTCAACACATATATATTACTCCAATTTTATTTCCATCAAATCGCGACTCAGCCAAAATTCTAACCCATTTCTATCGTAACTTACATCAAATTTTCATTTCAAAGTCTTATCCGTCAATAGAATTTCTCATCAAACCAGATAAAATCTTTTCTCTCAAGAAGTTGTAATTTTTAAAGCAAGGCAATTATCTTGCAATAGTTTGCAAGCAAAACTCGATTGTTTGTACGGCTTAGGGTAATATACATCTGACATTCTGTAGACAGAGTGCATATATAATTCATGTGTTTTAGGATTATTTTTACTGAATTTTATGCGTGAGACATTTCAAGTTATTGAGACTTTTTTCAGTTAATGCTTACATAATCACAATCAATCACGACAAGGCATGTGCGATCAGGTTGCGTCTTGACTGTCAAACTCTACCAAGTATGGATCGCTTAGATCGTTATGAAATTAGAAAAAATGAGGTCTCGGTCCTGAAATGTCTCTGGCACGTTGTGCACTTTTGAATCATAGGTTTGATAATCTTTACTTCTTTGGGCACTCTCATCATCATATATAATATATGTATGTATGGTGAAGTATAAGTATATATACTTTAATTCTGTTACTCTTCTTCAAATATATAGAGAAATATTTTTTCCGCAACTACGTACGTATAGTGTATTCACTCATTCATTCATTAGTTTTCACAATTCTTACGAATAAATTCACTTTGTTAAAATGAAGATTAATATAGAAATACTGTAATGTGAAGATCTCAATATAGTATAAGCGTACATTTTTTGGACGACGTTCTCGCGCCCACAAATTTGCGGAACGTTTATTCAATTATTACGATGCCTTCGATTACTACCATTATTATTGTTGTCTCTGGGCGTTGATTTCATTTGTGCCATTCAGACTTCATAAGTGAGAGGGATTTCTTTTGAATGACCTGGTGATTCACGTCACGCGCAAAAATTCTCAATTATTTCAATAATCAATCTGTAGAGTCAACAGACATTAATTCATTGAAACTCGCGGCCCATTAAATATGAGATTCAACATCTGTTGTTTTCGAAATTGGTGTACGGTTTTATATCTGTAACTTGTATAATGATGATAATTGTTGGAATCCAATTGAGTAACCATCCCGTAGAAAATGATACTGAATGTGCAATTTTTCTGTTTCCTTCACCCAATTCATATTACTCATTCAAAATCTAAAAATCCATTCGAGA
>JAPYYZ010003839.1:0-11199 GCA_030522705.1 Eretmocerus eremicus
TGCATTATCTAAGATTACATCATCGCCTGAGTACCTAATATCATTATGACAAACGGCCGAATCTCAGATTGCCACGTGGATTTGAGAACTTTCTTCTTTAATGTTTCCTCATCGAGATCAAAGAAGTATCTGAGGAATTTGCGATTCCTGAAAGGTTGCAAGCTTCAATATTCTGATAATGTGAAGAAATCTGTTGTATTGTGCTTGGCAGATTGGATAGACTCGAGCATTGAAACTGTCAGGAAATTTCTGGACCCAGTATTTCCCTAAACTTCACTGTATAATGTCTTCGAGAGGCAGGAAGATTTACCATGAGTTTCTTAATCTTCATTGCTGAAATCGCTATCTCCATCATCAAGGATCAACACATCCTTCATTTCCTCAGTGAGATCCATCTCCCTTTTCTCTTTTATTTTGCGAACAAGAGAGAGGAGAGGATCAGAATGGAGGAAGAGCCTGTAGAAAATATCCTCATTTGTTGCTAACCTAAATGAAAAAGACCCACATGTATCAAATTTCCTTCACACGGACTCTCGTATATTCACGCATGGCCAATACTGAACCATCTTGTTGCATATAAGATCCAGACATGAACGAACCTTGAAATCTTCCTTGAGTGTCTATTTCTAAATTCTTTGATGAATTCATGGCTTGCCTCCAAACCCTCTTCTGACAATTCTCCAGCTGAGAGGTGGAAGTATTCCAGAATCTTGTGAGCGTGCGTCAAGATGATATGCACGGTTGGAGGCAATTTATACCAAGGGTAAGTACGGTTTATCAACGTGGCTGTATCTGGACAGTATTTCTTGAACTGAGGTACCTTGGTTTGTTTTTTTGAGAAGAGCACTCCCACAATATTCTTGAATCACCGAAGCATCTCGAGATCGACATCTGGAATTTGTTATGATATTTCTGATGCGGGGAATGTCTTGAGCCTGAGGCTGTGAATACAATAGGCACGCATGAATTGATTCCTGATGTGCAATCCGAAGTCAAAAGGCTGATCATATGAATAGAGTGTTATTTTCAAAGTACTCATGTACACGAGAAGTAAACACTATGAATTTGAATTAGAGATTACTTTTTGGGGATGCATATCGAATGACAGTCTCTCTATTTAGAAATGCCACAATTGTGTACGTATCTCGATAAATTGTAGCTTCATAAATGTTTATGGTTCTTGGTGCCATCACATGAAATACAGCGTATAATCTAACAGAACAAAACGATCGATGTTGTGATAAAGGTTGTTGAGAACAAAATCCTATCTGAGCTGCACAAACAATCATCAAATATGTAACCTAGAATCAGTATCCGCCTCTCGCCGATATACTTGGTTATCATGAGAATTTTTTCTTTTCGGATACGATTCCGTACTATGGTTACCTTGTTGACTGTAATCTGATAAATCATCGTGTTATTTCATGATTTTTGCAGCTCTTAATGAGTAGATCTTGCAGAGGAGTGTCAACTCATGGAAATTTCGGAATATGATTTGTATGCACAGAACCGAGCTTGAGATTAGGAAAGATTCTCTCAATATAGTCGTAACTTCAAAAGCTACCTATCAGGATACATATATGAGTCGCAGTGAGGCTTCGAGAGATGCAGTATGCATCCCATAGAACCGAAAAAGCAACAGCCTTATGAGCTTTGCTGATTCTTTGCTACGTAATTCTCAAGATGCCATTAGCAGCTTCTGGAGTTTGAAATCAAGTCAACTTGGTGATTCATGTTTGTATCGCCTGTAATTTCTTTTCCGCTAGTGACGACTCACAGAGGGAGACCAAGACCTCCGGGTGACGAATCTTTGCCAAAATTTTTTCACATACTTTCACCACATAGAATATAAAGGATCTACATCATCTCCGTACATTGAGCCTCTTAGCCAAGGATACAGACAGAAACTTCAGCATTGCCCATATAGGCCCGTGTTGAGAAATTTGTATATATAGATATACTGGCAGTCCTATGGTTATTGCCTGTATCTCCGAGCAGGATGCCCATTGGACGAAGATACTCTAAATTCTTCATATCTTAGGTGGTGCGAGTCTGTATGAAAATTTTGGTGAACCTAGGTCACCTGGAGGTCTTGATCTCCCCTTGTTGGTTTGCTTCTGATCGAGGTCCGAGAAAGCGCATTTTGTTCCTTGATCTGTAAACGTTGAGGCTGTCTAGATATTGCTCCAAATAAAACTTCTCAGTTTCTGCAGAATACTGTCAAATTTGAGTTTGCATGTGCATTAGCCGCTTACCGAACTATTCGCTCCGACATGCCCTGAATTAGAATCAAAAATACGTAACAAAGCAATATCTCCCATACTTGAACAAATACTGCCCACGAAAAAGAGTGGAGAGTAAGAGATTCGTTTGGAATATGATGGGGTGAGTTTCTTTCTCCATATAAGGATGGCAAGAACTGATCCTCACATATTTCAGAAACACAGCGATGAAGTCTTCTGCCGTGCAAGAACTTTCGATCGATCTGAGCATATTATGCTTGTGGGAATATCTTCAATGATCCGTATAATAGTTCGCTGCAGTTTGTCATCAAGATTAATCATCCCATCTTCCATATTCATCGTAAATATGATCAGGCTTCGGCAACCCTGTAGTAAAGTTAACAGAGTTTACAGATGTAAATTAGAGACACCATGTCATTTTATATCTTAGTGTAACATTACAGCTGTAAACCCCATTAACTTTGCCAGAGGGTAGATTAGGAAGTTATCACGTTATTCAAATGAATCGTCGTAATCATTGTGATAACACAATCCTCGGTCATGTAAACAAAAGAGCATGGTTTACACACCGATTCTCTACTTTTACTTGAAGGCCACTACCCCATATGCAATGCTGAATTGGATCGAATATATCAATACTTATCTTCCTGCAATTTCTGTAGATTCCTGTGAAGACTTATCAAATTATGCGTGTCAGTGTTTTTTGGTGCATAACAATACACCAGGAAGCATTTCGATACGTTATGGAGATTCAGTTTTCATGACATGGAGTAATGTATGAAGATACTTCACCATGAAACGTGTTATATTCCGATGCCCAATGATGCATTATGATGCATTACTATCAGTCAGTCAGTTCGAAATGCATCCAGGGATCGAGAATATAATGAGAGAGCATTCTGCGAATGTCTTCCACCAGCGTGAGACGATCCCCTAATGACCGTAGAAATTAGGTTCAAGGTCGATTTGGAGGTCACTACAAGATTCCCCATGAAAAAGCCTTAAATCTCGCTATTCAATTGCATATGCGAATATTGCGATCCAGTCGAGTTACGAGGGAGTTTTACTTATTTTCCGACCTCCACTCCATCTGACCTTCACGTGACCTCTGGAGATCTCGGTAAAAAATTCTCAGAAAAATGTATTTCAACGTGAAATTTTTCGTTCTTTCGCATGCCGAGGTCAAAAATATGGGTTTTCGGCAAAAAACGAAAATGATCTTCAAATGACCTTGAAAATTCGATTCAAGGTCGAATTGGAGATCACCATCTGATTTTCCGTGGGAAATCCTGAAGATTTGCCATGCAAATATGTGTACAAATTTTGCGATCCAGACGAAATACGAGGGGGTTTCACTCATTTCGCGAACTCCGCTCCATCTGACCTTCACGTGACCTCTGGAGGCCTCGGTAAAGAATTTTCAAAGAAATGTATTCCAACGTGAAATTTCTTGTTCTTTCAAATGCCGAGGTAAAAAATACAGATGATACGACGAAAAACGGAAATGACCTTCGAATGACCTTGAAAATTTGATTCAAGGTCAAATACAAGGTCATCATCTGATTTTCCGTGGGAAATCCTGGAAATATGCCTTGCAAATATATGTACACATTTTGCGATCCAGACGAGTTACGAGGGGGTTTTACTCATTTTGCGACCTCCGCTCCATCTGACCTTCACGTGACCTCTCGAGGTCTCGGTAAAAAATTCTCAAAGGAATGTATTTTAACGTAAAGTTCCCCTTTCTTTCAAATGCCAAGGTCAAAAGTATAGGTTTTTCGGCAAAAAGCGGGAATGACCTTCAAATGACCTCGAAAATTTGATTCAATGTCAAATTAAAGATCACCATCAGATTTTCCGTAGAGAATCCTAAAAGTTTGCCGTGCAAATATATCTACAAATTTTGCGATCCTGACGAGTTATCAGAGCTTTTTTGAAATTTCGCGAGAAATTTTGTCATTCTTGGTTTTCTGGCCAGCGCGCATGTCAAAATGACGACTCAAGGGAAAACAACTTAGATACTACATTAGATAACCTTCAATTTGACCTATGGCAAGTGCCACTTTGACCCTTTTTTCGAGTGAAGGTAAATTTTTTCCCCTTTTTTTCGATTTGGGCCCACTGTGCGTCGGCGTCACAGAGTCGCAGCGCTGATATATCATTTTTTTAAAATGAAATGATGTGAAAATTGTCCTGAAACTCGCTCTGGATTCGTCGACCCCATTTCACATCTGGTGTCATTGATTTGTGATTCAATTCCAAATAATTTGAGGTTCGGGAACGCCCTGCCAAGCGGGACGCCACACCGTATTTGGTTTTTGTATAAGACATGCCTTATACATTCCTTCGAGTCGAACCTGAGGTGTCTTATATTCGACCGTATCTCATAATAGGCGAGACGCGGTAGCTATCCATTCATACGTATCTAATCTATGACTCACAACAGGGCTCTTCCTTTCTGAATCTCTTAGCATCCAAGAATGGAGTCACTCCTCCAACATGAATACCATGAGTACTCATTCGACATTGAAGAAATATATATTTGTTATTTCAGGTCAACTCTGGAGTATCTCAGAAACGAGCTCGAACCAGGATAACAGATGATCAACTCAAGATTTTGAGGGCACATTTTGATATCAATAACTCTCCAGGCGAAGATCAAATTATAGACATGGCATCTCAAAGCGGCTTACCTCCCAAGGTCATCAAACATTGGTTTCGTAATACTCTATTCAAAGAGCGTCAGCGAAATAAAGACAGCCCATATAATTTCAACAATCCACCTTGTACAACTCTGAATTTGGAAGAGTATGAGAAAACAGGTGAAGCGAAGGTCGTATCTTTCGCTCCGCAAAGTTCTCAGACGATTGCAAATGAATCAACATGTCCAGATAGGTTAAACAAAGATGATGAAGATCGGAATCTTTCGGAGTGTGAGAATCCCGATAATGAACACTCTAATCTTGAAGATTCACAGGAATTCCTCCCCAAACCATTGTCTCCAGCCAGAACATCAATATTCAACAGGAATCGGGCGGAGATCTCTTCCACGATCCTAGCGCAAACAGCTAACTCTTCATCACCAATGCTCCCCCCAAAGAACGCTTCGCAGATGCAAAACACCCCGACCGCCCTGGCAACTAATACTCATTCTATTACATCTCCATCAGCGGTGAGTCATCGAGCTAATAGCCCCACTGGAAGCTTAGACATTATGCATAATGGAATCAGTAATGCATCAAGTAACGGGAATAGTCATTCAGGGAAGAGAGCTAATCGTACAAGATTCACAGATTATCAGATCAAAGTCTTACAAGAATTCTTCGAAAATAATGCTTATCCAAAGGATGATGACCTAGAGTATCTAAGTAAACTTTTGGGTTTGAGTCCTCGTGTGATTGTGGTATGGTTCCAGAATGCTCGACAAAAAGCTCGGAAGGTGTATGAAAATCAACCGTCTATTGAAAGCGTCAGTGCCGGAGGGAGAGAGAGTGATGAGAATGCTGGAAGATTCCAAAGAACTCCAAGTCTGAATTATCAGTGTAAGAAATGTCTACTCGTATTTCAGCGCTATTATGAGCTGATCCGTCATCAAAAAACTCACTGTTTCAAGGAAGAAGATGCGAGAAGAAGTGCCCAAGCACAAGCTGCAGCGGCACAAGTAGCTGCTCATTTGAGTAGTGAAGATAGTAATAGTAGTTCGGCCACGACAGCAAATTCTATCCCAATGAACTCATTAACCATGCAAATCATGTCTGATCCTCCACCTGTCACAGGCCTCACAAATCTCTCAAATCAACCGATTTTGTCTTGCCACTCAATCCAACAAACCTGCAAATCAGAATTCAAAGAGGAAAGCTATAGGTGTGACAAATGTGAAGAGGTGTTCGGGAGATTTGATCAATGGCGTGAGCATCAACAAGCTCATATAATGGATCCAAATCATCTCTCTTTGAAGTATCCTTCGGATACTGCCTTTGGAATACTGCAGCAGCAAGCATTGAATAGTAGGAGCCCGCCATTACACGACTGTCACCCCCCTTTAAATCTAAATGACGACAACAAGCGGAAGTTGGATACTTACGAAAACAACCATGATCCGGAAACTAAATTAACTACTGATAATATAGAACAGCCGAGAGATAAACGATTGCGTACGACGATTCTTCCAGAGCAACTAGATTTCCTATACCAGAAATATCAGACTGAGTCGAACCCATCTCGAAAAATGCTTGAAACTATTGCTCGAGAAGTTGGACTGAAAAAACGAGTTGTGCAGGTCTGGTTCCAGAACACTCGAGCAAGGGAAAGGAAAGGACAATTCCGCGCTCACAATCAAGTCATCAACAAAAGATGTCCTTTTTGTCCTGCCCTCTTCAAAGTAAAATCTGCACTCGAATCTCATCTCAATAGTAAGCATGTGGACCAGATTGGCCGAAAAGGGATTCACATAGATAGTATCCCGGATGAAGAGTTGTCACTAGAATCTTCTCATTCGAACTCAAGCACTCCTAACGCAGTTTCGTCTATCGTCTCGCCTACTCTAGCTGATATGGGAGCTCCTTACAAGAAGTATTATGAGGAGTCTATGAAACGCTATATCTCCGAGATGCGATTGCATTCTATCAATGAAAAACGGGATTCTAAGAAATTCTCTCTTTTAGGGAGCCAAATTGAATCACCGCTTGACTTGAGCAAACCAGTAGATTTGAGTAAAGCGGTCAAGATCTCGGGAATCCATTCCTGTAGAATCTTGGATGACCAGAATAATACTCAGCGGAATCGTCATGTCAGTGAACACGGGTTGTTACTGGAATCTGCCGAGAAGAGTATGTATGATGATGATAGCACCAGTGGCACCACTGAATTTTTTGATGATGAGAGTGATCCGACGAGCCCAGCATCGAGTTCTCAAGGATCTTTGAAATTTGGCACAAGCAATCCTAGTATATCGAATAACATTAATGCATTCCCCAATGCTAACTCATCTCAACAAAGTGGAGGGAAACGTTATCGAACTCAGATGTCAACAATACAGGTCAAGGTTATGAAATCTCTGTTTTCTGATTATAAAACTCCAACAATGGCCGAATGTGAGATGCTTGGCCGAGAGATTGGACTCCCAAAGAGAGTGGTGCAGGTGAGAATTTGGATTAAAATTCAGCTCATGATCCGAAAACTGTATATTCTGATAATCAGGTCTAGTAGGACTATCGAGGCAATTTTGAGACTGGTTGCAAAAGTGTAGGCCGAGTTCGAGTACATGCAAACGATACCGTACTTGACAAGGGGCTTCTCACTGAAATATCCGCGCACTATCCGCAGTTATCCCTCGCCATCCGCCGCTACCCGCAAACTATCCGCAAATATTCTTCGCCGTCCGCCGAGAGCGGCACCGCGCCGCGGACAGCACGGATGGCCAAGGATAGTTTGCGGATAGTCTGCGGGTAGCGGCGGATAGTCGGCGGATAGCAAGGAAAGCGCGCAGGCAACGGCGGATAGTCGACGGATGGTGCGGTCATGCGCTCAAAACTTCCGAAGATTTACCCATCAAATGATTCAATCGAATCAACATACTCATTCGTGGAGTATTGGGAATTCATACCCACGACGGTGATCTCGATATTTTCATGCCCAACTGTCTCAAATTCCCAAATGCAAATTCCATGTGGAAATCCGCGTGTTATGGATGACATTTGGTTAAACATGGGCGATAGGCAGATTGGCAGCTCAGTAAAGCGCAAGTCTAGCGCGCTCGAGATCACGGGTCTGAATCCGGATGAGTCATCACTTTTTTTTCTGAACCTTTGAGCTAAAATGCGGCCATTATGGTACATATTTAGCATGCAACTGATTTGAGATTCCGCGATATTGGCTTCCGCTGCTATCTAGATGAAGGCATGTCGTATCCATGCAGCATGTGTGACCGCCGGCCTGATTGGTGATATAAAGATTTCATTGGGAAGTGAGACAAATTCTATTCTACCCCTGCTGAAAATAATTCACTGGGATCCCACTGAGACTTGAGCCTGAAAAAATTCTAGACCAAAATAATTCTATTCAGTTAAGAGTCAGTCATTTGTCGGAAGGAGACCAAGCAATTCATTAATCCATGATTTTGATCTCATCTATCCTCAAAAAGATCGAGAAACCATTCGAAACACTAGTTCCCGGAACTTTGAAATCGACCCAGACACTCTAACGTCGCTTTTGGAGATCCAGGACGGTTTTTCTCGTAGAATATGTCCGATTCTCTCTGGCACGATAGAAACGAGAAGTTATTCCATAGTTTTTCATCCAACACAACCCTAGAAGATGACTAAAAGGGCTCAAGATAACGGATTTTTGGCTAAAACCTGACTTAAACAATTTTCTCTCACGATTATAGCTCGGAAATCAATATTCTTGGAGAATGTGCCTGAATCACCCAAGAATGATATGACAGGATGTTTTATTTCACCGGTTTTGTACCCAACCTGACTCCAAAAGGACCGAGAAACCATTCAAAACAAGAATTTTCTAGGCTTGGCAGCCAAGGCAGAAACTATAGCGTCGCTTATCCTTCCAATCCAATCTCAATTGATCTATTCTTCTTCATAATCGCTCAACCCTCAGGACTCACCTAATGTCATCCATCTCCATTATATTGTTGAAGAACATATCCGAACCATTGGGCAATTGTATAGGGAACACTGCGCATGCGGATCGCTATACGTGTTTTATGATCTACGTCAAAGATCAACAAATATTTTTTGAAGATGTAATACCAATAAATGAAACTACGTGGATTCTAACTATTGAGCAATTATGAATGAGGAATGAGCTCGCTTTTTGCGAAGAAATAATTGGATCGTGATAGTGTGAGGTACTTGCTTATTCCATAAAAATTGGGGCAGAACAATTCCCGTTAACAGCGGTGATAGTGTAACAAAATGCAGGTTATTGAGTACCGATTCTTCTAGATATTTTCCAACATTTCTCTCCCCCACGCACCAGACTGAAAATTCAACTCTCACATCATCTCTTGAAATCTCTCGCCATTGGGATCCAACCTCCGGAAGTGAGGCTTTCCCGCGCCTTGCAGCCGGCTTACTCTTCTCCGGTCCGATTGACGGCATCTTGGAGAGTTAGGTGGCAAGTAGCGTGGCGCGGTGAAAAACTCCACTTCCAGGGATTGGATCCCAATTCTACAACTCAATCTGCTGAGGTCTGGTTTTGATCAGCTGCATGCATCCATCGCAGACGTCCCGAACTTGCCATCATATATCCGTTCGGACGTTCTGGAACGTCTCTAAGAAGCAAGCTTTGCTAGCTGCGAAAAGGAAAGCCCCATACCTCAAACGTCACAACTGGCCCTGATCCATTATCCTTCAATCATCTTCTGGTAAGTCAAGGGTTAAATGTTTTATTCCAACCCACACAGCATGGAAATATTTCGAGAAAATATTTCATGGAAATATTTCGTGGAAACCTTGAAGAGATCTTTCAGAAATATTTCAAGAATGATCCTGCAATATTTCATAGAAACATTCATGAGAAAACTTTCTGAAATCTTTCGGAAACATTCCATGAAATATTTCGAGGAATCTTCCTGAAACTTTGCTATGAAATCTTTCTGAAACCTTTCAGAAACATTTCACGAAAGATTCCGACTAATCTTTTTGGAAGCTTGCGATGAAATCTTTCGGAAACCTTTCAGAAAGATTTCACAACAGATTCCAACGAATCTTTCGGCAATCTTGCAACGAAACCCTCGCGAAATCCTTCAGAAACATTTCACAAAAGATTCCAACTAATCTTTCTGGAAGCTTGCGATGAAATCTTTCGGAAACCTTTCAGGAAGATTTCACGGGAGATTCCAACGAATCTCTCTGCGATCTTGCAACAAAACCTTCGCAAAATCTTTCAAAAACATTTCACGAAAGGTTCCAATGAATCTTTTGGCAATGTTGCAACAAAACCTCCACGAAACCTTTTAGGAACATTTTACGAAAAGTTCCGACTAATCTTTTGGAAAGCTTGCGATGAAATCTTTCTGGAACCTTTCAAAAAGATTCCACGGAAGATTCCAACAAATCTTCCTGCAATCTTGCAACGAAACCTTCGCGAAACCTTTCAGAAACATTTTACGAAAGATTCCAACTAATCTTCTTGGAAGCTTGGGATGGAATGCTTGCAAAATGTTTCTGAAACATCTCAAGAGGAATTTCAACGAATCTCTCTGCAATCTTGCAACGGAACTTCTGCAAAATCTTTCAGAAACATTTCACGGAAGATCCCACACAGCATGGAGGTGTTTCGAGGAAGTATTCTATGAAAACATTTCATGGTAACCTCCCTAATTCAGTCCTCAATTGATGAATAGATTTTTCATCATTAGGATTCAACAACGCTATCAGGGCTAGAGCCTCGTTGGCGGCCCCAACAAGAGAAATTAAAAAATATCCTTACTCAGGAATAATCACCCCTACTGGAAGAGATTACGTGGGATCCCACGTAGTACCCCACGGAGCTGGCGATATCATGTGGGACGTCATGGAACAGGGTTCATAGGTACCCCTGCTGAAAAAGATTACGTGGGGTCCCTCATCCAACGTGGGGTCTCACGTGGGGTGCAACATGGGGTCCCTCATCCGACGTAGTGTCCCACGTGGGGTGCAACGTGGGGTCCCACGTGGAATCCTACGTAGTACTCAACGGGGGCTGGTGATATCATGTGGGACGTCATGAAACAGGATTCAAACGTACCACGGGACTTGTAAGACATCGTAGAACCCTGTGGGACCCTGGAGACTCACTCGGACCTCGAGGGAACGCCATGAAACAGGATTCAAAGGTACCACGGGACTCGTAAGACATCGTAGAACCCTGTGGGACCCTGGAGACTCACTCGGACCTCGAGGGAACGCCATGTGACCGGGCGCTGTCGGTGGAAGATTGCGTGGGGTCCCACGTG
>JAPYYZ010003840.1:0-11199 GCA_030522705.1 Eretmocerus eremicus
CGGTATGATGGCCTCTAGAAGGGGATCCTCTCATTGCCGTGTCCGAGCCCACTCTGGAGGGTACCGCGTTAAAACCAGTTTTCGTTCCTGGGCCGCCGGCAGTTGGGGGAGGTCGGACTCTCGCTAACCACGAGTGGAGGCTCGTCCCACACAACGGTAGGAGGGATACCCCAATTCCCGCTTCTATAGTCAGTGCCGGTTGGTAACCGGGGGGACCATGCTGTAGGGTGCGGGGGTTGGCACGACCAAGGCCACCGGACTGTAGGCTCGGTCGGCGAGGGGGAGGATTCAGGAACAGAGGACCGGTGCTGGATAGGGCGGATAGTTGTGACCACCAACACAAACATCTACACAGGAGTGAGGGGGGAGTTTAACAACGAAAAATGGCAGGAACGATAACGAATTAGGGAAGCTCCGGAACGAAACTGCCGCTCGGATGTCCCGCCCAAACACCAATATCGTGTGGAGAGCGAGACACGATAACGATTATGGATGTCGTCGACGACGACAGCAAAGTCGAAGTAAGAGTGAGTGGCTCGCAGCAGCCAAGCCTCGGTGCACCTCCTAGTGCCCCAAGGGTGAACAAGGTAGAAGCTGCTGACCTCAAAATGAGATGGTCTAAGTACAGTGGAGCCCAGGAGAGAGAAGAGGAGTTTCCTGGGAAGTAACTCGACGGAATCACCAAGAATGAAGAAGAGCATGCGACTGCCAGAAAAAACAACGAAGGAGTTTGGAAAGAGGGCAGTGATCTTGCGCAGGGTGCTGGAAGAGGCCAGGAAGAAGGCTGCGGAGCTCAAGGACAAGCTCAGCCCAGCTCTGGAGAATGTGGCCGAAAAAACCGCAGCGGTGGCGGCAGCTTCCTCAGCCCAGCCGAGACCCGCTCCATCCGTCCAGAACCCCGGGCAAGGGAGCCATAACAAGAGAGGCCGCACGAGTCCCACCACTGAGGAAGAGGACCAAAAAAAGAGAACGAAGCGACTGGCCCTGAGACCGCTCAGGTTCACTGTGCCAGAGCAGGGAGCTGTGAGCTCAAAGTCGGATGCATCGACGCCTGGCACTCCACTCTCGTTCCGTTTCGTGGGCAGCCAGCCCGTGGATAGCGACCTAGGCTGGGAGAAGGCTGGACGGCGCAGGGGACGTGGAAAAAGCAACGTGGCGGATGCCTCGAAGGCCCGAGAGAAGCAGAGAGCGAAGAAGAAGAGGTCGAAGGAGAATAAGAAGAGAGTTGGACCTGATGCAGTCCCCATCAAAGTCGAAGAAAGTGGCTTGTCCTATGCGGACATGCTCAGGAGAGTCAAGTGAGGAGAGGTCGCTGAGGATGTCGCTCCGGGAGTTTCGAAACTTCGGGAAACGAAGGACGGACACCGCTTCATAGAGCTGCAGAAGGGGGTCAGAACAGATTCCGTTGAGCATGTCATGAAGGGTGCAATCCAGGAGAGTCATTCTGGAGCAAGTTGAACATTTTGAAAAGGGTCGAATTTTGAAATTTGCCCGAATTTTTCTTTTTCCGTTAGTACTATCAAGATATGGTTGGAAGAGATTTTTTTAAAATTCTTTTGGGCCCACCGGTGGGCCCAATGGATTTCATAAGGTCCATTCTTGGCCGTTTTTTGGCTATTTTCGAAAAATTCTAGCTCTGACGGGGATGCATCTTTCTGAGCCGAACTCGGCACAGATTTATCTTCAATAACCTATAGATTCGAAGGAAAATTTGACTCGTAGGGAAAATTTGACCCTGTAGGGCCCAGAGATCCGTTGAGGAGTGTAAAAATTGCGATTCCACTTTATCTTTGTAGGCGTAATAACTCCTCGTAGACGCATCCTAGTGAAAATTTGGTCCGTGACATTTTTGAAGAACTTGAATAGACCTTCCATTTGCGACCTCGAACGTCTCGATGTCTCATTTACCCTTAGAGCTACAGCCGTTTGAAGTTTAACGTTTTCATGAAAACGTCAAACTTTGAGGCCGATTGACAGGATACGTTTTTTCCAAATCGGCAACAAACGTATGAGAAACTGTTCCCTCAGATGTAAACATGAGGATCCAACAATAATCTGCGTGAGCTGGGTAGATCCCGAATCTTGACGGGCTCTTAAATACGGTGAAAAATGCTAAAAATCGAGCTCGAGTTAAGCCCCTTCCGTGACCCTTTCTTCTGGGCTGGATCTCCCTTGCTCTTAGTTCACGAGACTTTGTCGTACGGCTTTTTGCATGGACTACTTTTGAAGGTATATTCTGGAACTGAATAATAACTCCACACAGGATATTATGCGATGATCCAGCTCGGAGCTAGAGCAAATACAAAACAAGCTAGAAATACCAAGAATACAGCTAGATTTCCCCCTCTCAACGCACTTTCTGCCTACGCTCTCCTATCTCACAATTGGTTGGAAACACCTTATCGTTCGGCATTCCTCATAGAATACTCCTTTCAGGTAAGATCTAGAGTCGAAAAACGGTACTCCCAAGAATGCCATGCGACTATCCAGCTCAGAGTTATAGGAAATACAAAACAAGTGAAAAATCCTACGAATGCAGATGAATCTCGCC
The DNA here is from genome assembly GCA_030522705.1 of Eretmocerus eremicus. NCBI lineage: Eukaryota > Metazoa > Arthropoda > Insecta > Hymenoptera > Aphelinidae > Eretmocerus > Eretmocerus eremicus. Next base: position 2,552 of record JAPYYZ010003840.1, read on the forward strand.
TCTCTGCACACGCTCTCCTCCGCTGTCCGATTTCAGGTTCCGTAAAGCTGTCATTGTCGAATTTGATGATGGGTACATACTCACAATTTCATTCATTGTGTTGATAAAAAACCAGTAGTGAGAGCATGTACTGCGCATGCGCTTGGCCAACGTCTAAGCTGTCCAAGTGCCCACATCATGTGATTCTAACCGTTCATTAATGGATAAACTCATCAATTTCAGAATAAACTGCTCGACGAATTCTCTATCGTAAAAGCCTCATAGCTATTGACAGCTCCACTGCCGAGATGGAGCCATGAGGCATGTACAATATTTCATCCTTTTCTCCATAATGAAGCAAGAGTAGGCGCAATTGAACGGACCAGATTCCTAAACGATGGTTGATTTCATCAACTTCTCTGAATATTTCCTCATTTCCTCTCGACACTTGTGAAACAAAGATTGCCCTCACTGACTGGAAAACATCACATCAGTAGTCTGCACTTCTGTGTATCTGTTCTTCGGTCTGCATTGGCCTCATCGAGTCCAGTGAATGTTTTGTTTATGCTTCAGCGACATGAATATCACATAGAAGTTGATCTCAATTGCCTGAGGTTCAACTATCCTTGGCTGTTAGTTACTTCCATCATGATTTCAATGTAATGTGTTTCCCAACAACTCTAGATAAATTTTCAATGCAGAAATCAAATGATTCTTATGATCTGGGAAGCTCAAAGAGCTATCAATATCGAATCATGGTTTATGATTGAAGTGATTTGTAATTGTCCTCGCTCCTCCTGCTCAATGCACGTTGGATCTCGATTCGTGATTGTGATGAGTTATTGACTGCCAGACGAATGCTCTCTATTGTAGAAATTCATTCCCTGACCAGCTGACCATAGCCATAATTTGAGTAAAGGTACATTGGAAATGATGACAAAGGTTCGAGCTATACTTGCAAGTATGTGAACTTGTGTAGGCATTTGGACAGCTTAGACGTTGGCCAAGTGCATGCGCAGTACATGCTCTCACGACTGGTTTCTTATCAACACAATGAATGAAATTGTGGGTATGTACCCATCATCGAATTCGACAATGACAGCTTTACGGAACCTCGAATCGGACAGCGGAGTGGAGCGTGTGCCAAGAAGCACGATTCAGCTGCATTCGTAGGATTTTCCACTTGTTTTGTATCCCCTATAAGTCTGAGCTGGATAGTCGCATGGCATTCTTGGGAATACCGTTTTTCGACTCTAGATCTTACCTGAAAGGAGTGATCTATGAGAAATGCCGAACGATAAGGTCGTTCCAGCCAATGGTGCAATGAGAGAGCGTGTGCAAAAAGTGCGTTGAGAGGGGAAATCTAGCTGTATTTCTGGTATTTCTAGCTTGTTTTGTATTTGCCCTAGCTTCGAGCTGGATCATCGCATAATATCCTGTGTGGAGTCATTTTTTAGTTCTAGAATATACCTTCAAGAGTAGTCCATGCATAGAGCCGAACGATAAAGTCTTGTGAAGTAAGAGCAAGGGAGATCTAGCCCCTATTCTTTCATCTCTTTCCCAGATCGACACAAGTATTGAAAGTTGATTGCGAAGTTCTTCCACGCAATTGAATCTGCTAACTCAGCATCTGAGGCAAAAATTCAGACAAGAAAAGTGCAATATGCATTGGAAGAAGACTCATTCAAGACGGTGTTGTAGGTTTTCTTCGGAATTTTGAGGTGGCCTCCTCTGCCAGTCGGAGACATCTTCTCCAAAGTTTTGGAACCCAAAAAGAGTATCATGAGTCGACGAGCGAATCCCTTTGGCTCGCCACGCCAGTCATCTTCCAAATGTTCCAATTCCGCAACATCAATGAAGATTTTGGATTTTTTCAAACAGCTGTATCTGAAATGAAGAATGAATAGTTACGTGACAGCTCCGTGATGAAGACTTTTTCTCCATTCTATGACTCTTATTTCAATGAATGATATTGCAAAAAGCAGTAACAGATTTTATAGAAGCGAACATAGTAAAATGAGCGTTTCAGGAGACAGGAGATATTTTGTGTGATTCAACGAGATTCGTATACAAGGCAACTGGAAGTGCTTTGAAGTATACTCAAAGGTTTTACATCAATCAAAGATTAGTCCGTAATGATGTTCGTCCCTCTGACCCCGAAATAATGGATTCAGTGATTGGCAGCACTTTCAAATGAATTTCCAGTTGATTTCAGGCTCTGTATGCACAATTACCAAGAGATTCGCAAAGATCTCGATTTGTATTTGTAACTCTTAGATGCAAAAATTTTCAAATTTCCTAGAAAGAATACATTGATTTCGAGAGTACAACGAGCTTATCTTGGAATTTGCAAAGTTTCTCTCATGTGCATGCAACTGAGATTCATTTACTCGGAAATACTCACTTTTCCCATCATTTTCGTTTCGGAAACGAGAGATTTCCTATAAGATTCTTCATCGTCAAGCTCATCGTCGTCGGTCGCATCTCCAAGATGCTCATCAGCTCTTTCCTTGTCCTCGACTCCATCGGCCTCTTTTTCAGCCAAACGATCTCTCTGCTCGTCAGTATCCACTCCATCGTTCTGTTGCTGAGGTGGGATCTCCGGCAGAATATCTTTTCCGCCAGCGGCCGAGATTTCTCCTTGAACTCCCGGTCCTACGTCTGCATTGGCCTGCGGATCTCTAATTTGCTCATTCGGATTGGCTTGTTCTCCGTTAACCTTTACAAGTCCATTTGCACTCTCATCTACGTCCATGCAATCACTCAAATCATTATTGAAGGGCTGACTGTGCATCGAGCTATCGGTCGATGAATTGGGCACAGCTCTCTGAATTTGAAGAGGAGTGGCATTTGTCGTTACAGAAACACTGGAAAAGTGTGAAGGTGAGAGACGTGGAGGAGATAGAGATAATTTGAGTATAATATTCATTCCAACCTCTCAGAGCTAATCTCTTTATCAGACGAATAGCTTATGATCGATTTCTTTTCAAAATTAGCTCTTCACTCTGCTTGCTGCTAGCAGATCTCACAGATTCTACCTCCCTGTTTTTTCTCGACTGCTGTCGTCTCTCCAGCAAAATGAAATCCGGACCTTCACTCTTCTTCTTCTGCGTCATTATCCGACCGTTTTCGTCCACTTGTAAAGATTCGAGGAGAAAATGATCTCCTAAAAATGATTGTTCGATGACAATTTCATTCGTAGAATCGATACAAATTAGTTCCATCGTCATCCAAAACAAGCGCGATGGAGAATGAAATCGTCTCTTATAACAGAGTATCATTCCTGGCTTTCTTTCTATCCACAACATCAATGAAACAGACTCGACAAAAACGAGAATTCAAGAGATTGAACAACAGCTGAATTTAGGATCATCAAATTCTCAATGTACTCACTACCACTTCGAACCAACTGCGCCTCAAACCATTTTCCGCCTTCTTGCTCCTTTGCACTGCCATTTTTGAGGACTTTGGAGTCCTTATCCTCAACAATACCAGTCGTTGGAGGTGTTTCAGCTGTCCAAATCACAAAATGCAGCATCGTTAATAAAGTAATTACTACTTGAGAGGATACTGCTCATAGCTCTCCTTACAACAAAGGGTTACGTGATGTTATTGTTGTTTATACGCATTTGATTGTTTCTATTAGTCGTCACAAATCCGAACTGGCTGAGCAATCGGACTATAGCCGATTTCATATACATTCTCAAATTTTTGACTTTTGAGGTTGGCTACATGTGAAAATGCCGAAAAAAGTTCCAAGTTTCTTTGCGTATCCAAGGGCGCAAAGGTATCGGAAGGGAAAAAATCGTCGGAGAGACAAATTCTTCAAGAATAGAAATATGGAACCAGGGATCTTAGACTCCAATACTTCCCACTTGACTCACGATGAGAATTCTTCGAGGCATCATGTTCATGATTCGAGCTCTGCATCTGACGACGATGTTGAGATTGCTGCTGATGGGCCAAACGTTCCGAACAGTAAGTTCTTGTGGTGATAATTCAATTGAGTGAACTCTGCTCTCATGCGGAATTGATACCGAATGTGTGAGTCTCGACCAATATACTTTGAAATTGAGGATCTCATGAGTGTCCGCGTGATTTCTGATCAACAAGAACGTCAGCGCGTATTGAAATTACTCACCATTGCGAGTATACATTGATGCATTGATCGGTCGCAATAGCGAAAAACTCCTCAGTACAAATTCAAAATTTACTCTATTCGTGGGAATAACTACAGTGAAAATGTACGTGTAAGACATGAACGTCATCTTGTCAAATTCATTGCCGGAGATTGATTTCAAGACATGAGTACTTAGCCATCGTGAAGTGATGATAAGTTCTGCTCTTGAATTTGAACTAGGAGCAAAACTGAATCAGATTAGCGCACTTGTATAAGGAGCACTGCATTTTGATGATCTGTTCACAATTCGCTGCGACCCATCAAATTCCGCATTGAAGAAGATCAGAATCCAAAATTTCATTGATTCTCAATCGTTAATACAGGAACCGATCACTACACTCTTCAAGTTAAAACGCGATCGAACTTCTGCAATAAGAGCTCCCTCTTCGCGAATAAACAGGTACACCGCGGCATCGGAGGGGCAGACAAGAGCACGCTGAGGTTTGAGATCCTGCGGATGCTCCTCTGAATAACCCTCAGAGCCGAGAAGCAAGTGAATTGGAATGTGATGACAGCTCTGAAAGCGACGCGGACGAGCCCAACGAATCCGATACCCGCGATATCTTAGACAATGAAGAGGAATCCGATGTAGACGACGACCATGATGCTGACGGGTTTTTGCTCGACGATGCTGAACAAACTTTGCACCCAGGGTCCCCTCTGACGGCCATAGAACACGTTTCGTTGATCCTTTCCCTATTAATCCGCTTCGATCTAACGGGTGTCTTATTAGGCCAAATTCTACATCTCATCCATCTGCATTGCCCCACGCCTAATTTGTGTGTCAAATCTCTATACAAATTTGAACAAATTTTTAGTAGAATCAAGACCCCCATCGTCGAACATTACTATTGTTCAACATGCTATTCCAAACGGAAGGGTCCTGATGAAGATGAATGCAAGCTATGCAAAGAAAAGACATCAACGTTTTACTCCATGCGAATACCTATAGTAGATCCATTACAAAAAATGTTCAAGCGGGTAGGTTTTCGTGACCTTCTGACTCACAGATTCACGCGCACAAAGAAAAATGCCAATAATTTTGAAGATATCTATGACGGCTCAATCCATGAAGAGCGGGTCAGTTCGGGATTTTTATCGAACCCAAACGATAAGTCATTGATGTGAAACACAGACGGTATTCCTTGTTTAAATCATCGTAAATGAGCATTCGGCCATTTTTCGTTGTTATAAACGAACTTCCTCATCACCTTCGGTACAAGAAAGAGAATACTATCAGGCCTTTGATTTGGCCCAACGAAGCCTGAAGCAAATTCATTCATGGATCCATTTCGTGACTGCTCAAAAAAAGCATACAAGGGTGTCAGCTTCATAATTCGTAATGTTACAGTCAAAGTACGAAGTATAATTATTTGCGGCACTTATGATTTACCTGCCAGAGCTCACTTTCTGAAAATGAAATTTTACAGTGGAGCCGTTGGTTGCCGAGTTTGTAAGATCAGAGGGGAAAGAGTCAACGGTGTTCAAATTTACCCGTACAATCCTAATCCAGACATGCGTACAACTGATGAAAGTTCGAAGCATGCTGAAGAAGCTCTCAAAAATCGTAAAGAGGAGGAATCTAACAAAGAATGAAAAGATGTTTTCGGCGTAAAAGAGCTTCCTGGATTGTCTTAATTAGTGTACAAATATATCGAGACTACTTCAATTGACATCATGCACCGCGGCTACGTAGGACTAGCCAAAAAGCTTGGCTCACTATGGTTTGACTCTGAATATCATGACCACGCATTCTCCCTAACGGAGTTCCTTAACATCATCAACAAGCGGATACCAAAACTCACTCCACCAAGCTTCGTTCCTAGACTATCTCGGTCAGTAACTGACATATCTTATTGGAAAGTTTCAGAGCTGAAACTTTCCCTCATGATCTACAGCCTACCTTTACTACATGATATCATGGATGAGATATATTTCAATCACCATGAATTATGGGTATACGGTCTCCACCTCCTGAGTCAAACGAGCATCTCACCTCAAATAATTGATTTAGCCGATAAACTATTCAATGCGTATGTTTTGCAATTCGCTGACTTATACGGTAAGGCTTTCATGACTTGTAATCTGCATTCGTTACTTCATTTGCCTGAGATGGTGAGGAGGTATGGGCCTCTCTGGGTATTCTCATGTTTCCCTTTTGAGGACATGAATGGAGCTCTGAAGAAACTCGTTCATGGCTTAAAATACGCTGATATTCAAATCTGCTCATCTGTTGCTCTGTTCCTGGATCACGCAGATTGAGAGAGAAAATTTCTACGTAAAAGGACTTCCGTGCACTCTTTCTGTTTGAATTTAGAGTCTGATCGTCGCTTAAAAGTGGAGAAACTTTCTAATCAGTCCTATATTGTAGGCAAAAGCAAGAAACCTCATCAGCCCTCACTCAGCCTCTAATGTACTGTTTGAGGAATATAAAGATGAATGATCAAAAAGTACACACCTTCTTGAGGCTTTCAAGGAATAATAGATTGATCAACTGCGGCCCATACTACCGGATGTAAAAAACTAAAACCTCTGTCGTGAAATGCTTCCAGGATGGTGTGGACTATATTGGATGTATCAAGGTATTTGTGAAATTATGTCAGTGTGAGTGCTCGGGAGATTGGGAAGAGTGTAACGATAACGAATGCCTGAGCCATGCTATCTTGAATAGATACGAAACATCAGAAATTCTTCATTGTACCGTAGTCAAGAGAAGAATACCATTCATTTGGTCATGCTCTCGAAATGTTGAGTCTAAAATAGCCGTTCGTATTGAGAACATCCAAGAGGTATTGTTTGAGATTTCTTTAGATGATGATGTATTTGTTAATCAAAATGCGAATGATATTGGAAAAGAATGAACATATACATAGAGGTTCGGGTCTCTGTGATGCCAACACCTGTTCCAACTAAGATTAATTTGTAACGCGATATTCATTTTCATGATGAAAAAGCGCCTTCTAAATTCAGAGAAAATCAAGTGCACAAGTAGAGATGGAATAGATTCTAGTAGAATTCTTTCAGACTGTTGGCATAACACTAGGATTCCCCTCTTAGTCTCGAGGGTGATCCGATTGAAAATGCCAGGTTTTCCTCATACTAAGGTTTCCCATTTCAAAAGTCTCGGCCAAAGTCTTCATGTAGCTGCCAGACTTGTTGCCAGATTTCGAATGAGGGAGGAAGTGGTGGGAAGAGTACCGCATCATGTCTGAAGATTTTGCGAGACCTCCAGCGTCACAAAGAGGTCTGCTATGCGGTCTCAATGAAAGTCTGTGGGAAAATGCCAGATTTCTCCCGATACAAGAGTTCCCTCTTTCGAAAGTCTCGCACAAGGTTTCGGCGAGTCTGACAGACTTTGGGCTAACGGAAGTGATCTGGCGGTGAATCTGCCAGAACGTCTGGAAAATTATGCCAGACATGAGAATTCAAATGAAAAAAGTGCAAAAGTCAGCCGAACATTTCCACAGACTTTCAGCGATATGAGATATCTTCGTTCTGATCTTGCAGGAAGCTTGGTACTCTTAGCCAGACCAAGGGCGTTATTTGATGAAAGCTTCGCATAGTCTCGTGAACAAGACCATTTCCGAGACCTTTCTGAAAACTCTTTCTGCCAGACATTTCTTTTCACGCGGGTGGATATATGTAATTTTTTTGGGTTTTCCCTATCGCACTCATACGAACTCACGTTCATTCGAAATGGGGTCAAAATGTCTGTTACAATCGATTTCGTTGTCTGGAAGCCTCTCGGATCCTTTCACAGGATTCCGAAAAATGGCTGAAGATTTTCTTGGGGGCAAAGTAGAGAAGACAGATGGTCCCAGGAAGATGTATTCAACTTGCCTATAGGTACAGGGACTTGTCCTAAATAAGCCCTTATTAATATCTTGCTGCGCATTCAAATCATGTCCGCTATAATGGCATATGATGTAAAAAGTGATTGAACCGACCAAGGATCGTTATGCGCTCTTTAAAACGATAGAATTGTTTACTCGCACAAGAGACTTCCTCACCAAAAGTCACTCAAAAAAATTTGTGCTCAACCAATCGTCTAAATCCTCTGCTCACTCAATTCCCCAATGAATAATTCTTGAATATTCGTCGGATAGCTATTCGATCTTGGCTTCGGAGATGGCTCTTTCTGAATCACTCGATAATTAATTCCAATCGTTCAAGAGAAATAGGCAAGTTGTATACACCCCTTTGCAAACTCGCAAAGAATCACTTCATTAACACGGTTCACGCGGTAAGAGAGGGAGAAACACCGAAATGCATTTCAGAAATTGGAAATTTCTTGAATGAAACCACCAGTCTCGATGAAACTCGACTCAAATGCTCTTAAGGCGGTGCGGGCGCCGTGCGCTCGTCAGTCCGAACTTTATTCACAACTTTGTCGAAAATTTGAGCGATTTGGGTGAAAAGACGAGTTGTCGAGTACTTGTTGTTGACTATCATGTATTCGTCAACTCTTTATTTAGCTGAAATTGAGAAA
>JAPYYZ010003841.1:0-11501 GCA_030522705.1 Eretmocerus eremicus
AGAGAGAGAGAGAGAGAGAGAGAGAGAGAGCGAGAGAGAGAGAGAGAGAGAAAGAATGCAATAACAACTAAGGGAATTATGCTTCATAGCATCAAATTGATATATGGAAGTACTATCTTGCATGAAACAATGATTCGTCGATCTTCTCGGGATTTGCACATGATTCACCTTGCTATGTTGAACTCTCGTCATACGAGAGTGATGAGTCTAATTATGCAATACCCAGCTCTACCTCGAGAACCATTCAGCGAAGAGGCGAAGATGTGAATCAGTTCACATGGATTCAGACAACCATTAGGTGTCAAATCTCCCAATGAATGACGATTCGGTATCATGGAATAGTTTTTGCATGTTGCTAGAGACTTTTCATTTACGACTATTTGAGTGACATCGCGTATGTAATGAATTATCCATTGAAAAATAATTTTTGGAGAGGAAAATGCGAATCCCTCAGTCCCGAAGCTCTGGAACGCAACGTTTTTCTCCCCCATTAGAAAGTAGAGTAAGAATGCTAACTTTTCTTGCTAGTATGAGATAGGGTTCTCATTCGGATTTTTCGAGATATTTGCGCTTGGAAGTTGATGTATGGTGTTTTAAGGTGGTTTTTTGCATTTCACTTCGGATTGGAGCCTTTGACGAAAAAAATAATGGATAATTGACTTGTGTATTCTCCTTCGATCTTTCATGATCATCGCTTATTTCACCCTTCTTGAGCTCCAATTGTCCAGAATACGTCGAAACCCTCGTTTTGGGGGGCTTTTGGCTTTTTTAGGAAACGGAAGATAATCTACGCGTATGAAACTGAAACAAGATGGGAGTTCAAAACATAATGAACATTTCATGTCCTCTTCGTTTTTCCGTTAAACCGAACCCCACTCAAGTTATCATCCACCATAACTCGAATTTTACGAACTTTCGGAAATACATGTGGTTTTTTGGTACCAGAGCATCATTCACCAAAAGTCTGGCAAAAGTTGTATTTTCGATTCAAGAACAGTATTCCGTATCAGCCATAACTGAGAATGACTGAGATTTGTAGATAAAAGCAAGAAAGTACGTTATACGTGTAATTCAAATGGGACCGTTCTTTGTCTATGAAAAGTAACTAAGTTCGTTTCATGGGGAGAAATTTACATGCATACTCAGAGCCCCAAAACACGTATTTTGGTACATGTTTGGGCCAAAAACATTTGGAGCGGATTTGGCGTCATTTGCAACAGTTCCTTCGATACTAGAGTATTGTGAATGGAATCCGGATCCAAATTCCACATGCAGCGGGATACAATAGTCTTTCTTGTGTGAGGGGGCTTGTAAGAATGGGAATCCATAGCAATGACGTCATGACTAGCAATGGGAAGTGCATCAGATTTATGAAATTCGCGAACAGGATCGGCGCAGTCGACGATGAATACATGAATCCAGGTGTGAGTGGACATCTTATTCTTACAAAGTGTATGGTTGGTGGCCTCGGAAGAGACTGACTAGAGTGAGCAAGAGTCGATTGCATTACGAAGATAGGTGGAATTATGTCTTCCCGTAAGAAGGTCCGCGTTGAAATCGCCAATTATGATGACGTTAATGTAGTTTCATGAAAGTGGGGCTATAACTTGGAAAAATTCCTTGGGATAAAGGCTTTGTGGACGGCGGTAAACAACTGCGATTAGTGGCTCCTGATTATGATAGGCCATTTCGGTTATGAGAGTCTTCGGAATGTTATCAAACTCAGAATTGGACTGTGCCAGAATTCCAGCGACGAATTGGTTCCTCACATGAATACCCACACTCCCCCCATCTTTGCCAGCTCTATTTAGTCTAATGGAGTCGTAATCGTCGATATCAGTGAGATTCTCTGCATCACGGTCTTTCAAGAATAATCCTGTTATCGCGAAGATGTCATGAGGATTATCGATACAGTGGAAGGTAATCAAGTTGAGATGAGTAAGGAGCCTAATGAAATTTGCGTAAGCAACTTTTATATGATCAGAGCTGTGTGACGGTGAGGCAATTTCAGAAACTAGTCATTCCATGTCAAGAGGACCAGGAGCTAGGGATCTAAGATCTGATTCGTAGACAACAGGAATTGAGGGGGTGTGCGGGTTTCACGCATGCAAACTATCAAATTCTTCACCAGAGGTCTACCATAATTGAGAGTCTTGGCGATGGGAGAGGCTTTCTTATAAAGTTGATAAATTCCGCGTGGCCACGATGTTCTGCAAACTATAACGAGGATTCCAAGCACACTGGAAATAGTGGGAATCGACTCATCTTTTAGAATTGGTGTCCGGAAGATAATTTCATTTCTTACTACAGTCAAGTTCATTTTCATGGCTAGAGAGGAGAAGTTTGGATTCGGCGTTACATTGGCAAGTAAGTTACTCTGTCTTGTGATTTGTGCATTTCGCGTGTCACGCTGCGAGGCTACTTCAGGATCATTCCAAACGCGCATGTTAACGATGGAGTGTGTCGAGTACGGAACGCCTAGAATACGTAGAAATCTAGAGGCAAAATCAGAGTTCGTCAATTTTGTGCCCTTTGGAAGACCGGAAATCAATATTTTTGCCGTATCAACGAGAACGCTGCGCTCAGTGAGGCACTAGACGGTGTTTTGCACGTAACCACCGCGACTCTCAATTGGAGTGAAATGAGCAGGGACGTTATCGTCAAGTTTCTGAATTTCCGAAGATATGTCGTCCATGCACGCGTTAGACATCTGCATAAATTCAACAAAAAGCGATTCAGCAGAGAGAGGGAGAAAAATAGATGGATAGATATATCCTTTATTCGCACAGAAGCAAAAAATAACTCACTTACGCTCACGAATATATCTCTCACACAGAGTCATTTGAGCAAGGATATGAGTAGAATTGCAAGCGTGACTAGTCGTTTCAATCTCAAACCATCAATGAAAATACACATTATACGCGAGGGCTTAGGGATTGAAGGAGGAAACACATAGTTAAATATCACAGTTGGAAGATATTAGTCGTGAGACCGATGAACATTGAAAATTGTACCAACACGTAGGATGATATTTGGAGATTGTGGGAGTGCCCAGCATCCACACTAATTCTCTGTGGGGGGAGTGTCGTGAGAAATTCTCTCACCACCCTTTTAAACAATGAGAGTCTCGGTAACTGCCGAATGCTAGGAAAGAGAGAATTCCGAAGACGAGCGTCTTGACTCTGGAAAGATCTTAGTCCATAGTCGAGATGCATCCTTGGAATTTTGAGTTCCTGATCTTCTGCATCACCCCGCTGAGGGCGCTCGAAGTGGTGCCTGGTGAACATTGCAGCTTAATATCCAGGCTCATTCAAGTGCATTATCTTGTACATCAGGAGAGCTGCAAAGTACATTCCCCGCGAATCAGTACGTAACCACCCCAAGCGCTCCCTGGATGGAGCAATGTGTTCGTCTCTCCTAACACGAGAAATGTATCTCACACATGAATTACTCAGATGTTGTACCCGCGTCCTCACTTCGTCAGTGGCGTCAAGGTACACGACCGCGCAGTAGTCCAGGTGGGGTTGGACTAGAGTCTCGACGAGTCGAATTCGGAGAGTCTCTGTGGTACACGCCCTTATGAATCGCAAGCTATGGAGGGCCTTGTTGATTTTCTTTGTCTTTTGATTCATGTGCGGTTTCCACGCCAGTTCACTGTCCAGTATTACACCGAGACTAACGACCGTATGTAACAGTAGATAGATAGATAGAGAACAATAGACACATGTACGAGTTTCAATTTTGGGGTGTTGGCACTCACACACGCCCTTATGAATCGCAAGCTATGGAGGGCCTTGTTGATTTTCTTTGTCTTATGATTCATGTGCGGTTTCCACGCCAGTTCACTGTCCAGTATTACAACGAGACTAACGACCGTATCACTGAATAGGACAAACACTCCGTCCCGGATCTCAACCCCTGGTGAGTCCATCCTTTGCAGATCTCTTACGTTCCTTTCGAAAGTGAAGAAGATTGCTTTGGTCTTGCCAGCGTTGAGACGCAGTCCGGAGCCCTTGACTCATCCAGCAACAAGTCGCCCTATTCCTCCTAGCCGAGCAATGCCCTCCTTGATGTCCTTTTCTCCTACTTGTTAATAGATTTGAAGGGCATCTGCGTAAAAGAGATGATTCACCGACTTCCCCTCCAGCAGCTCAGGCGAGTCATTGACGAACAAGCTGAAGAGCAAAGGCTTCGGACCGGAACCCTGTGGAACACCCAGATTGGTTGTGAGCCAATCAGAACCGGTTTTTGAAGTAACTCTCTGGTTGCGACCTTGTAGATATGATTTAATCCACAGAAGTACTGATCTCGAGAAGCCAAGATCTTGAAGTTCACTCAGCAGCTTTGAAGGTGAAATTGTCTCAAATGCCTTGCTGAAGTCGAACAGTAGTAATAGAGTGATCTTCTTCCTATCGATACCTACTCTAATGTCATCGGTCAACTTTGATAGAGTTGTCTGGGTACTGTGATGCTGCTGGAACCCAGTCTGGAAATGATCTAGTAAATTTGTTTCTTTGAAATGCTCCGTGATTTGGTCATAAGCAATTTTTTCTAGAACCTTGGAGAGAAAGCACAGCAGCGCGATAGGACGAGAGTCCGAGGCTGCTGATGGAGCTGCAGTCATTTCCAGTGCGATCAGCTGCGCTTGCTCTCAAGCCTCAGGAAGGATGCTGTGAGCGAAAGAGAAGTTGAGAATATGTACAATAAGATCACTCATGGCTGGAAGAGCCTTCGCGATCACGCTTTGAGGGACCCCGTCCGCCCCACGGGCCTGTGAGGGAAAATGTTCAATAGCCAGGACAACTTCATTGAATTTGTGGGTTTGAATTCAAAGTCCCCCTCTGTGGCCGAATTAATTCCATCCATTGCTACCTCAATATTTCCGTGAGGCGAGACGGAGACTCCCGCAAAGTGAGCGTTCAGCTTATCCGGTGTGAAACCGTGGAGTTCCCCCTCTTTGCTCTTGGGTAAGAGGCCGAGGTTGCGCATTTTTTTCCATATGTTCTTGTTTTGGTCAAGAGCGTCTGAGAGGTGATTTTGAAGGGAGGACGCTCCTGCTTTTCGCGCACATCGACCTCTTCGCTGAGTCGGAATTTCTCATTCCAGAGCTCAATTCACTTGCGCTGATTGCGTTGACTCCACTCCCAGCGCCTTTGTGCAGCATTTTGCTCATTCGTGAGTGCTTCCAACTCGGGACCAATCCAAGGTGCATCGCCTTCACGGGGTCAACCCATTCTTTCCGGCGCTAATTCATCCAAAACTATTCTTGAGTTCTCATTCAAGCAATTAACAGCATCTTCCAAGCTGGTTTCAACGTTGTCTAGGGCTGTCCAGTTGCAGCGAAGCAGACGGTCATTGAGCTGCTCCGGGGTGATGTTAAGGAAGTCTCTGTAAGCAAACAAATCTTTTGGTGGAGTTGAAGTAAAAACATTGATCGTAACATCAATGACCGCGTGCCTACCGAAACCGGGCAGTGACCTATTTCGGAAGTCAGTTATTGTGTCGTTCATATCAGTGTAAATGTGGTCAATCCACGTGCGAGATACATTGGGGTTGTGTTGGTGAGTTGCGCCATGCTGCACAATCTCTAGAGACAGTTCTTCAGTCAATGCAGCGAGTTTTTTTGTGTCAGAATGATTCGCATCCAACGAGTCTGCATTCAGGTCTCCCATCCTAATTTTGTATCTAAAATCACCTCACAGTTGGCGTTACGAGCCGAATAGCCCATCATCTCTCTGGATGGCAACCTCAGGGGGTCCATAAATCACTACTGCTAATATCGGTGGTGAGTTGCCGTACTGAACGCTACAGAAGAGGAATTTAGGTATACCAGGTTACGCTGGACTTAGAGTATCAGATAAGGTCATCTCCTTCACTTTGAAATCGTTGCGCACATACGGGGCAACTTCATCACCTTCCCTGTAACGATCTCGCCGCAACAGTGAGAAACCCAGACCCAAACGAGACTGTCGTCTACCAATCCATCCAGCCACGACTCGGCCACCCCAAACAGATGGTAGGATGGATCTTGAGCGACGAGCCGGCGGAGTTATTCAATTTCATCTCGAAGTGAGTTATTCTCGAGGAACCCCGCTCTTGAGGAACTACTACTCTCTCGTTGCATTCCAGCTGCTGTGCCTAGTTACCCCTGGATAAAGATCGAAAGATCAGGTGCCAGGGGTATAATATAAACAATATTTGCCTGCTGTGCCTAGTTAGGGAGTCCTCACCGGCGCTCCAGTCAAGTGTTGACTCTACTCCAGAGTAATGGAATTGTTCTAGGTGTTATTCGAAGGAGTGATTTGGAATCGCTTGACTTGCCATTTGAATGACGTGGAGCTCAGTAAGTGACCCGAACACATGCGCCCGATCACCTGTCTTTCGCCTTACCCAGGAACGCCCGCCACTGTGCCAGACATATTTGAAGCCTAAGCCCCGTGCAATCGACCTCAAACGCAAGTATCCCTTATATTTTTCACGAGGCAGCATCTCATTTATGAAGATCCTATGATCTGGCACGTGTGCTTCCGTGACTGGGTCCAGCAAAGAAGGCTCAATGTTACGAGCTGTAGAATAATTATGGTTCATCGGACGCTTGGCTCGCATCACCTCCCCGACCAGGCGATTGTACGAAAGTTGAACGACGCATGATGGTAACGCGCGCAAGTTAGTATTTTGGGGAGAAGATCTCCTATCACCCCTAGCGCGAGCCGAAGTCGTCACCTCAGGAGCACGCACAGAATGCGAGACACCGACATCAGCAATGTCTTCCCTCTCCAGCGAGGGGAGAATAGTTCCGAGTACTGCATACGAAATATCACGCACCCCTTTCTTTGAGACCATAAAATCTTTCTTCAGAGCACCATTTATGATTGAATCTCAGTACTTAGAGCGAGCATCACTGAGTCCAGTGCCCGACTCTCCAGCACGCGACTGGTTGGGCGAGCTCGGTTCAGCTGTCAAAGATGGAAAATCGGATTGTTGTAGACACCGATCATCACAAGAAAGTCAATGGTTGGATTTGGGATCGCGCATAGCACCTTGGCCAGCCGTTAAAGCCGTGCTCAATTCTGAAATCTGAACTTTCAATACTGAATCCTGCTTGAGAAGCAGCCGACGATCTTGACAAAGCTCCTCCAGCTGGGAGCTCTGCCCCTGTAATAGTCTCTCGAGAGACGACACGCGAGCAGACAGCTTGTCGTTCAACTCACTCACTGCTGGTGTAGGAGCTGAAGAAATGTTGGTATTCTCGCGTCGACTCGCAAGGGATTCCACTCAGCCGAGCTGATTCTCAAGCATATCAAACCCTTGGAAGAACAAATCAAGAGTGCTCTGCGCGATCAGTGACCATTTCTGTTTCGAAAGTCAGGAGACTGCGATGTTACTGGGAGCGTTGCTGCAGTTGCCGTGGTGGCCAGGCTGGTAGATGTTGCGGGCAGAGCAGATCTTGATGTTGTCGGTAGCTCATCATTTCCACCAGAGATAGTGCGTCGCGGATGCCGAGGGGACTCTGCCGAGGAGACAATCGTGACATTAGGTGTTGTATGCGCAAAGTTGGGCATCTCCGACGGTGGTGTGGTTGGCTGCCGGCTCGAGGTATTGAGTCCCTCATAAGGCTGTCTAGGATCATGCCCCTGTTTGTTGCTCTCTCTGCACTCCGCCTCTCCCCCTGCCAGATTTTTGCTCGCTCTTGAATCACCCGCCAACCGCACGGCGCTTGCACTAGATGTAGTACACGTCAAGATGCCAGAATGCGATGTCAATGTCGATGACAAGCGGAGAGAGTGCGAGCGAGTCACAGACGTCTTGGCGGATGGTGGTAGGAGAGGCGTTTGAGCCGCGACCGTGACGAGAGAAGCGCGAGAGAGAGATGGAAATCCTAGCGCTATCGCGCTCCGACGCAGAAGAGTCGGCTGCTTGGCGCTCGTCGTCTGCTTGCCACCGCCGATGGGGCTGCCTAGATGTAGTGTCCCTCCTCCCCCTTTCTTTGCCCAACAATTATCACAGGGTCCACCACTCTTGTTCACGCATCTAAAATGCCGAGGTCGGAGGCAGGGTGGTCACAGCTTGAGTGGTTTCTTGGATTCAATGGAGGCCTCTCCACATACCACACACGCGCCTGGATCCGCACTGGCCATTGTACAGCTGTGCCCGCGCTTACAAAGTGAGAGAAAAGGATAGACTCACCTGCGTCGATCAGGCCGTTCCGCTACTCGCTGCTGCCGCCGCATGCGTTTTCGGCCAGGAGGCAATGCAAGTCACGATATGCAGTCGAGATAACAATTGCTGGGGTGACTTGCAATAGGGTGCGTGCAAGTGACTGTGAAGAATCAAGCCCGAAGGCATTGGAGTGGCAGTAGGGGTCTTATAATCGTGAGCGTATGGAAGAGCGTGTAGTTTGCATACTAACAGAGAGAGAGAGGGAGAGAGGGAGAGAGAGAGAGATGAAGAGAGATGGAGAGAGATAGAGAAAGAGAGAAAGAGAGAGCGAGCGAGAAAGAATGGATGAATGAATGAATACTTCATCCCAGACCAAGGACTCTGGGTCCTACATAGTCAACACTAAATACACATTTGATTTTATTATCGCTGGAAATTAAAAGCACACAATCACAGATTGATGCTGGTGAACAAGTTGCGGGGGAGAAGTGATCTAATCAACTTGAATAATATAGAATCGAATAAAAAGGAGGAGAAAGGGGCAGAGACGATATGTACAATAAAATCCACAAGTATCATCACTAAATGAGGGTAAATCAACGTCATCAGAGTGGAAAGTGGATAATCCGTTCAAATACGAGCCTATAGTTGAGTGTTCATATGTTGTTAGATAAGCTGCATTTCAAAACGTTAGTGACACTATTGATGAACGAGTTTAACAGATAATCATCATGGATTTGGCGAATACAGTTGGGGCTTCTACTTTGACTCCAAGGAGAATTTTTTGAGGACTGATTTGGAACAGGACTCTTTGGAAAGTTCTCGGATCTCAAGAGGGACATCATTCCATAAACGCGCAAATTCGACTGAAGATGAGTATTTGTAGGTCTCAGTGTGAGCGCAAGGGACGATCAGGTCTAGCGAGGAACATCTGTTGGGCCCTGTTTGATCAACGGGTCAAAATTCGGAATCATTTGTCAGGTAATAAGGTTTATTGCAAGCAAAAATAGAACTCAGCAGGCAAAGACTGAGATAATCGCGTCTCAGTGCGTATGGAAGTATACTCAGCTTTTTATATACAGGCGTTATGTGATCATACTTTTCGTCACCAGTAGCAAAACGTACGGCAGCATTCTTACATCTACTGAGTTTTTTACAGAGTTCGTCTGACGAGTCCAGAAATATTTCTGCACTATAGTTCAAGTGAGGGAACACACGTGATTTCACTAATGTGAGCTGAGTACTACGTGGTAGGTAATCACCGCATTCAAGAATTCTAGAGAGAGCCGCAATGGCTCTCCTCATAGACTCATTACATTGCTCTTGAATCGTCAGCTGCCCATCTGACGTAACACCCAGATTTTGATAGAGGCACAATATTCGATCGCTTGACCGTCAATAACTGGCATAGGTGAAGGAGACAGTTTCAATCGATTCATGAAATTTCCGGAGCCAAACAACATGGCTTCGGTTTTATTCGCATTTTTCTGGGCCCCTTCAAACCAACCCACTCTGATTTATTATTAGCGTCTGATTTGAATATCCTTATCATTTTCTCAATTTCACTATACGGACCAGAGTAATATATGGTACAGCCATCAGCATACGGATGATGAGAGCAGTGTACCAGACTCGACGGTAGATCAATTATACTAAACGAGAAAAACGGCGGACCAGCCTTATTACCTTGCGGTACTCCAGATTTTCTAGCAGCATAAGAGGATGATTGGCCAGATGGAGAGACGACCTCCTGCACACGGTCTGAGAGATAGGATCTGATCCAGTCACATGCAGCATCAGAAAAACCTAGTGATCTAAATTCATCCACCAATAAATTAATATTTACCGAGTCGAATGCACTTGAGAAATCGATTGCAAGCATTAGGTATTCGTTGTGTGAGCCTCGTGCGCGTGTCGGTCAGGCATCGTCGAGCCCACGGCGCACAGTGGGTAAAACTCGGAAATTTTGTTCCAAAAGTACGTATCTCTGGTTAGGATCGGCCAATCTGCATGATTCAGAATGGAAAATAAAGGTTGAGACCCCAAAATTGGAGGAAAACCATAACGCAGCTGGTATCACTCGCATAACCTCTCACAGAAAATCGATAAATCATGAGATTTTGCTGAAATATCGATTTTTTGGCTCCCAGGTCGCCAAAAAAGTGGTCGACGACGGACAAAACGTCATTTCTAACGTATCTAAGGATGCTGAACTCGAATTTGACCCCAAATTTGAGTGGAGAAGCGTTCTTATGGTTTTGTTCGTGGATTCAACGCGGAACTGAGCCTTGCAAATAAATTTATGATGCACCTGATACTGTGCTCGAATGATTATTTTAGGATTCTGAAAAATTTGAGCGATTTATCATTTGAACATATCACTCGAGCTCACTACCCATCAATATTCACGGAATTTTTTTCTGCTCAGACATTCTACAAAGGGACCCCGCACCAAATGAATGGGTCAGTGGCCATTGGTCAATTTCAGTGAAATTGTACCAGATTAGAGATCTCGATGCGCTGATCAATTTTGTCAATGGGCGCGATGAGTGCCTATGCACCGTCTTTGAGATATTTTTCATCGAAAATGCCAAATGTAGAGGTTACGTGAGCTTTGTTGATATCCGCGCGCGACGCATCATTGCAATCAGCGGCACTTGCTGACGCGCAATGCTAAAAACTCATCTTTGCACGGAGCTTTTTGAGTAAACGACACGAGAGTTGAATATGGTCCATTGTTTATAAGAATACTCGTATTATTACAAAGCTCCGCTCCCATCAATATCAATGAAAAATCTCTTTCAGTAGCCCTCCGAGGGACATGCCCTCTACATACCATTTATCCTGCGAGGTCTGTTGTTCGTAGTTCAATTTTCACCTGTTAATTCTTATGTATGACTGACAATGAAAATGAAAATCTTCCACATAGAGAAAGAAAGTTCGATTCCCGGCCGGCACCACTGAGATTTTTTCTCATGTGCTTTTCACGGCGGTCTCGGTGGTTCGGAACCCACCTCAAACTGTAGGTCCCCCTCACGACGCGCTGGTTGGGCGTATCTCAACTCGTCGCACATGGGTGCCGTCTGGATAGAGCTCGAGAGAGCAGGTGCCGAGACGTAAAACTAGGAACTTATATCTTTCAGTTTTATTTACCGAGTTCTCACTCAACACGGAATTAACAAGGAGAGGCTTTCAGATGTGGGTCGTGCATTTGGCTGGCATCCTGGGAATCACCTTCTTTCAGCACTAGATGATGATATCTAGAGTTTCAGAGTCTCACCTCCCCTCCCCCTCTCCAAGAAGCTAAATAGGGGCAGCTCGACCATTGAGTCGGTTACAGC